>JAGFMF010011663.1:5222886-5260765 GCA_019455555.1 Galemys pyrenaicus | reverse complement strand
CCCCTCCCTGGCCGGCAGCAGGGATCGAACTCGTGCTGCAGTGGCTGCTGTTTGCTTCATAGTGCGTTGCTTAACCCACTGCGCCACCAGGGAGGCCCGCTCTTGTGAGACTTTTTTTTTTGCACATATGATTACATTTCCCTACAAAATGAGCCTCCAATTATGTATCTGCCTTTTCACTTCACATGTTTAGAGCTAAAAAGCACAGAACACATCGTTTAGTTTCTTGTTTTGTTTACTACACACTGTCCTATTATCTCACAAAACGTGATTCTTAATGAAACAACACAATCCCTCTAGACATTCCACCATCCTTTTTGAAGTTTTCCTAATGTTACCCATTGGGCTTCTTTCAATTTTATGTGACTCTGGATGACACGACTGGAGTACTCCTGACTATAAGACTTTATCTTTGGGACTACTGCAGCCTTTCTGGAGAAAACTGCTAGAAGAGGAATTATAGAGTCAAAAAGAATAAACTTCCCAAAGGCTTTGGACCCATCATGCCTAATTACCTTCCTGAAATTGAACTTCATCTAACATCACAAAGCACGTTTTATCCACAAGGTGCCAACACTGAGTGCAGTCATTCAAAAAATTATTTTTTGGCAACTGGGCGCTCAAAAGACCGGTTGTCTGAGGTCGCATTTCTTGGCTCACTCGTGTAAAAGAGCAATTTTCACATTCACTGATCTTTTTGTCTCAGCGTCTGATGTGACAGTCTCCTTGTCGGCATGGATTGTTCTCTGGGTTAGTTTCGTTTCTCTGACCTGGCTATGACATTCTGCTGGATTAGGAAAGGTGGCCAAGAATCGGCAGAAAATCCACTGTACTTGGAATTAGGAAATGAAAATTCAAAACCATTTCTGTTACCTACAAGTTTTGTAACATGGGGTCAATTTCTTACCCTCTCTGAGTCTTGCTTTTCTTGCCTAGGAAATGGGTATAATCAACCTTGCTACTCAGAGATACTGGTGGAAGAAGACATAGGGCGTGCTTGATATATTCGACTAGGTCTCACTTTTCAATGTGTCCTCCACGTTCAGGTACACAGTAGGTGTTCACTAAGTGCTTATCGATGGACTGATTGACTCCCTCAAAAGATGTAGTAACAGCACTACTCTTCACCCCCCAAGAAGTAAGTAGTCAGTCTCCTAATCTAGAAGGAATTCTAGAGAATTCTACAGATTGGGCATTACTACCTGCTAAGCACTACAACACAGCGCTTAATAGATTATCCCCCTCATATTTGTGACAAGCTCCTAAGGTGCTATTACCACTTAAGAGATGAGCACCTGAGGTTCAGAGGCCCAAGCACACATGACTGGGAACCAGAGAACTGAGACTCGTTGGGCAGTGTCTCTTCCAAAGCGCCTACATCTCTGCTTCCTGAAGGTGGGCTGGGAGGCGCCTGCGTGCTTCTGCCTGCCCTACCTCGGAACACAGCGGAGATGTTTTGACAGCTTTGGACCTGAGAACCCACTGAGTGCAAAACTCTCACGTGATCGAAATGGAGCAGTTTTTCACCAGTGCGTCCATGCTCAGGGTGGAACTAGAAAGTTCTCCTCCTCACATCAGCATCTCGGATGATCTGAACCTCCCAGATGATCCGCCTGATTCAGTTCAAATCACCGGCTCTCTTACGTGCTGTAAGACCTCACACATCTGCCCCCAGGTGTCCTTCAGGCCAAGGCGAGGGGACACTCAATTATCTTCTGTCCCCAAAACCCTGGGGTGGGGTTTGAAGGAAGACAGATGGGGGTGAGGCCATCTATCTTCCCTTAACTTGACCGGCCACCTTCCCACACACCCCAGCCTGGACACCCCAGTTTGCATTGCTTTGGACGATAATAAAAACAAAAGCAACCACAGTGCCCTTGCAAGCTGCTGCTGAGTGCTTTACAGAAATCACCACCTTGTTTTGATCCTCATAAAAGATATATAAACAGAAGCTAAGTCCCCTTTTACAGAGCTGGAAACAGATTCAGAGAGGTGGCGTGACTAGCACAAGGCCACACAGCTCAGTAAATGGCCGAATTGGGACCTGAATTCAGGCCTATCTGGGTACAGAGCCTGGGCACTGGGCCAGCCCCAGGCCACCTCTGTTGTGCATCCAAGGCCAGGAGGTCATCTCCGGACCCAGCAGCCAGCGTGAGACTCGCTAAGAGCAGATGCTCAGGGAAAGCGTGTTCAATAGCTCTGCAGCGACGTTTGCCCTCTGCTCTGCACTGGCGCTGGGGGAACTGAAGAGACTGGCCAGGGCCTGGCGCTGTGCTAAGGGTCTGGTCTGCACTATTTCCTTTGATCCTCCCCACCGCCCAGGTTGGTCATGTCATTATCACCAATTTCCAAGACAGGAAAAAGATGCAGAGAGCGAGAGTTCAGGCACCTGCTGAACACAAGGATGGGAGGGAGCCTGTGGTGTAGACTCCCCGCTGGGTAAGACCCACCCTCTGCTCCCCACTGTGCACACAGCCCTTACCTTTCCAGTCCAGCCGACACCCTTCCAGATGCAGAAGTACACGAGAACCCAGGCGATGGCCAGGGTGATGGCCAGGGGCCAGCGGATCTGACCCGGCTTATCCAGTCCATCTGTCATCTGATGCATGTTGCGCCTGGGGACCAGTGAGGGACAGTCAGAGGAGGCGGGGGCTGCAGCGACCTGAGGGTGCTCTGGCATGGACACAAGGGACATCCTCCACTGACATCTGTGATCAGAGCCAGTGGGAACTGCTGGGCCCCTTATTTGAACTAGTGGAACTGCTCTTTGCTCAAAGCCCAGACAGCCTCAGCTCAGCCGGTCACTGCTCCCCTGGATGGCCACAGTGGCCTCCCCACTGGCCCTCCCCTTCACTACTCCTCCGCCCCACTCCAGCCCCGGGATCCTTCTAAACTGCCAGCGTCCTCATGTCTCTAGTGTAAAAGCGGGCAGGACGCCGCCTATGGCCTCAGAATGAAGCCCAACTCCCAGGCTGCCTCTGCAAGTTCTTGGAGGACTGGCCCGTTTCTCTGTTCAGTCTCTGTCCCCTCTGCAGCCCCTCAAACTCTCATCACACCCCTACTTCCACCTCGCGCTTCCTGGGCCTTTCCCAGTCTTGCTCTCACCTGCTTTCTGCTGCTGCTGCCTTCCCTACATTGGCTCATGCTGAGATGCCTCCTTGGGCCCCTCAGCCCTGACCACCCCTCCTCTTAGCACTGGTCACCTGGGCTGGCCACTTCCTGCCTGTTTGCTTAACCAGACCAGCAGGTAGGAGGCGCTTGAGTATGCGCTATTTCCGCATGTCAGTTTTGCTACCGAAGGTCGCGTTTCACGTCTAAGGACCTGTTGTGCGGCTTAGCTCTCCCTGGGATGCAGGGCCTTCGCTGTCCCCTGAGGCTCCCACAGCCCAGCCCGCATCTCCACAGACAGCCTTCACCTGACACTGACTCTTCCATGTCTCTTTGAGGGGGCCTCTGTCCCCCCCGGATGGGCCCCGACTCACTCCCAGAACTCCACCACGGCGCTGGTCATGTTGGTGGTATTGGCGATGCTGTAGTTGGAGAAGCAGCGGTCCGTGTTCCAGGGGTTGTCACACTGCTTCCAGGGCAGCGTCTGCAAGACAGAGGCAGGCCAGTCCCAGGAGCGCCCGGGGTTCCCTGTCCAGCCCACAGTCCTCCTCTCCATCCCTGCCTCACCTCGCCCTCCCCCCACTCGGGATGCAGGGCAGGCTGCGACTCCCAGTTAGGGAACAGAGAGGAGCAGCAGCTTGCTCAAGGCCACACGGCTCCTAAGAGTCATAGCTGAAACTTGAACCCCAACTTGTCCAATTTCCAAGCTGGACCATAAGGTCACATGTGTATCTCCCGGGACGCAGGTGACCTTGGTAAGAAGCCTCCCCCTTGCCCCTGTGCATGCGGCTGGTGTTAATAATCAACATCTGCAATGTTCACTGCAGGTGCAGTTCTAAACGCTTCATAAACTTGACCTTTACGCCTTAACCTCAGAACAAGCCTATGAGGCAAGTTCACCCCAGTTAAACAAGCGAGGGCACTGAGGCTCAGAGAGATTAAGTCTCTCTCCTGAAGTTGCACAGCTGGTGGATAGTGGGGTCAAGATTTGAACCCAGCCTCCGGGTACCCACGGAATGGGCCAAGGATACCGCTTGGGGCCAGCCAACACCAACTGCCTGGCTTAGAGCCACACTCTGACTTAGGGGGAGACAAAGGAGAGGAGGACAAGCCACCTGGGCAGAACGTGGTGGGTGCCAGTGTGTGGAGAGTGGGTACGGGGGTTCCCTGTGGAAGGGGCGGTCCCTGTGCCGCTCACCGTGGTGAAGGAGTTGTACAGGTAGTAGATGGCCCAGGAGATGATGACGATGTAGTAGATGTTGAGCCAGAAGGAGAGCACGGCCGCCGCGAGGCCCACACCTGGGGGGAGCGGGCATTCGCGACAGTGAGCAAACCTGCCAGCAGGTGGCGCTAGTCCCCACCCCGGCTACCACCTCGCGGGACCCTGGAGAGAGGCGGGGACTTGGTTAAGGTCACTCCATCTGGCAAGGGAGGGGGCCAGAATGTGCGTGTGGGCCCCGCACAGCTGGGGGCGAGGTCTTGGTCTGAGGCCGAGTATGTCATGGCATCGCCGTTCACCTGGGTGTCACTGAGCGCCCCTAAGTGTCAGCGGGAAGCAAAGAAAGTCTGCCGGCGCTTGCGGGGAAAGACCCGAGCAGCACAGGGCCGCTGCTGCGTGTGGCCTCTGGACGGGCGCCTCCTCTCTACCTCCTGCGTCCTAGGTTCCCACCCAAGTCGTCTTGGCCAGACGCAACTTGCTGGCAAGGGCTGCGCCGCTCAGACGCGCAGAGCGGGCCGCTCCCGCGCCAGGCGCAGGAAGACACGTGGCTCCTGGGCAGCAGCGCCGCCCCCGCCCGCGCCCCACTCTGGACTTACCCTTGAACATGGGGGCCAGCTTCCACACCCCCAGGCCTCCGATGGAGGTGTACTGGCCCAGGGAGCACTCCAGCAGGAAGAGCGGGACCCCCGCAAAGATGAGCGTCAGGAAGTAGGGGATCAGGAAGGCCCCTGCGGGGTGAGGAAAGAGAGGCCCCCGAGGCGCTGGAGGAAGCCCAGAGGCAGCATTCTGGGGTCCCAACCGTGACTGCCTTACGTTGCACCTCGAAAACCGCAGCCACATGCAAGGCTCAAACCAGACCCCTGGCACTCCGCAGATGAAGAGGCCAGCCCCAAGTGCCACAACTGACCTTCGGGGACACTCAATAATAAGGAAGAGAAAATGGGGCCCTCTGGAGTCTTTAGGGAACGTCTCCCCCTCAGGTCGTCTCAGGGCCGGGCCTAGCCGGGAGGCACCTACCACCGCCGTTCTTCCCGCAGAGGTAGGGGAACCTCCAGACGTTCCCCAGGCCGATGGCGTAGCCCACACAGGACATGAGGAAGTCGAAGCGGCCCTTCCACGTGTCCCGGTCTGGGAGGTCGCCCGCCTTCTTCTGCACCTTGACCACCAGGGTTTTGGGCTTGTCGTTGGCCACCGGGGCCTCGCTGACCTCCGTGGAGATCTGCCCGTCGGCCACCTTGCTGCCGTTGGCCGCCATATCTCGGAGTTTGGACGCAGGGGTCCTGGCAGGTGGACGTGTGGCGTCGGCCCCCGTCCACGTGGACAGCAGCTTTGCGGCTCGGGCTCACCCTGAAGGACAGAGCAAGGCACAGCGGGCTCAGAGAGACGGCCAGGGCCTGGAGTGGCCCCTAAAGAAAGGACCAGAGTAAGCCCCAAACCAAGCAGGGGCCAGAGAAGGCTGTCCGAGAGGGGAGGCGTCTCGTTTCCAGAGACAGGGCTGAGGATGACTAGCTTCAGCAGCCCGCCTGTGCCACGTGCCCTTCCTGCTCCAAGGAGAAACTGGGGCAACCAACCTCCAGGCAGAAGTAGGGAGTGCGCCTCATCTTTGCTTTCCTGATGCAGTTAAGATGCTTCAGCCCCTGAGGCTGTAGGGCTGCAGGGGTCGGTGGGGGAGGGCCTTGCGTTGTGGGTGCACAGGAAGGGGCGTATGAGCACAGGCTCTGATGGTGAAGGCCTCTTCCCCGCTCTCAAGCTGTGTGACTCTGTAAACTCCTTAACCTCTCTGGGCTCCACTGTCTCTGTGGAGGAAGATGCTAGTACGTCCTCCTCAGCTTGTTGTTCTTCACCCATGCACAGAGGCACCCTGTGCCTGGCAAATGGTGAGGACCGCGGCCCTTTCACCAGCAGTTCCCGAGCCTAGCGCTGCTGCCGAGTCAGCTGGGAGCTTTAGAAGGACGCAGTTCCCGGGTCCCTCCCCAGAGGAGCTGCACTGGAATCTCTAGGAGACAAGCCTGGATTCTATACTGCTATCTCCTCAAAGAGATCCGTATGCCAGGAGCCTGGACCCTGTCCAGGGTTTAGATGACCTCTCTGACTTCAGTCACCCCGAGAGGTTCCCCTTGCCTTCTGAGAAGGAACTGCAGGGTAGAAGGGGGTGTAAGAATGGCCCTGGTTCAAATCTCTCGCCCACCCTTTCACAGTGGAGTGACCCTACTCTTGATTGCTCTAGCCTCAGTTTCCCTACCTATAAAATGGGGAGGATCCAAGCTGCACAATAGTGGAGTGCTTTTCACCTGACCAGCTTGGAAAGAGAGCTCCTTGAGTGGTTATTATTTCGGTGTTGATGTTACCTGACGGTGTTCTGGGAGGTCAGCTCCAGAGAGGCGCCCTCTGCGGTCCTGGTGAGAGCCTGCAGAGCAGAGAACAGCAGGGGCAGTGAGCAGGCAGCTGGCAGCCAAAGGCGCCCTGGGCAGAGAGCAGCAGGGTGCAGGAAGCCCCCGCGGAGCCCCTAGCCGTGAACACAGCACATCCATGCAGTGCGGTGCTGGCCCTGGTGCTGGCCACATGCGGGTGTGGGGCTGGTCGCCCTCGGCACAGTTAGGGTGGGCTGGGGACTACGTGCGGAAGACGTTCCATAATTTTATCAGAAGGAAATGAAATCAACAGGGGGCAGCAGCTGGATAGAGCAGACGCGTCCCCGGGGAGCCAACCAAGGCAACTGTTTTCCTCTGTCCCCCCAAACATGCAGAAAAGTTGTGAAAGACCATGTGGGAAGAATGTGGAGGAGATCCCCGGATTTGGAGGCATGAGAAAAGCAGGCTTTGAAGTAGTCTTTTTCAATACGATCCTATTTCTGTTGCCCCTCCCGAACTGACTCATTAAAAGAAGTAACTAAAACGCCAGAATGTTATACTATAGCCACAGTGACTCGAATGGAAGGGATTTGTTTTCTTCTTTGTACTTTTCTGGACTCCTAAAATAGTCTACAAACTAAATCAATAAGCACATAAATAAAACCCAGAATAAACTTATGGAACCCTCGGAGCAAATGGGGACACAGGAAGCACTGGCGTGTGCACGCTCAGGTGTGGCACTGAGCCAAGCGATGAAGGGGCCCCGCCCCAACCCTGCCGCCACCCCGGCTGTCCCCTTGGGGGTGTGCTGTGAGCGCACTCGCCGGCCCCTCACATGCAGCCCCCCCATTACCAAGCACCATTGTCTCCTCCTAGAGTTCTTGGAGAACCAGACCAGCTTCGGACAATCCAAACTTTACTGCCAACCCCGCTTCTTGTCCCCAAGGCTGACCCAGGCCTTGTCTCAGATGCCCGTCTAGATCCTGGCCTGGGCATGGCACCCTCAAGGGCACTCTGGACGTGGGCAGAGAACCACCTTTCATCATCAGGAATGGCAGGAGGCAAGAGACAGCAGGCTCTGTGGTTGACCAGGGAGTCTTGACATATGCAGAGAGCGGCCGCAGGAGAGAGGGGAAAGCTACAGTGGAGCCCCTTTGAGGGGGTCGCCACTAGTCTCTCAAAATGACACACTTGACTGTCTCCATCTACCCTTCTGGGCTCCGGCCGCCATATTTGTTCAGAATGAGCCAATCACCTGGGAGCAGGACAATCACCTGACCCAGGGTAGCCAATCAAAGCTCCTTCTTTCAGATCTGGCCTGGAAAAGGCCATCTCTCCAGCAACCTGGGACCACTCAGCCAGCCATCTTCTGCTCATCTTGTACCCAGAGCAGCAGAGAGCTGGTCTGCCGAGGAGGCCGGAAACTAAGAATCAAAAGGAGAGTCGTGAAGACATCCTAGGTTCCAAGTCTTGTGAAGACTGGCTACGCGCCTGCTCTTGAAGTTTACAAAACATCCCCAGAGCTGTAAAGGAAATCCCCGTTCTTGCTGACACGGGCTCAGGGTGCCCACCGCAGTGCTGCCGGGATCCCGTCTGTCTCCTCCACACTTGACCAAGTGCTCAGGAGGGTCAGGGGCCCGAGGGACAGCCGCTACTGGCCTCCACGCAGGATCCGGTTGAGACTCCAGGCAAACTGAAATCCAGTGGACTTGTGACACCAGTCACTGCCACCACCCAGCAGGTAGGCGGGGCAGCACAGCGCGTTCACAAGGGTGAAACGCAGCCTGTGTGTTCTTGAAGGAGCCATCCAACACCAACAGGAGGGGATGGGAAGAGGAGGAGCAGGTCCAGTTCACAAGTTTATTTGCTCGTCTTCCCCGTGACACACCTCCTCCTGCCACACTGGGGATCGGACAGATGAGAAGCGCTCCTCCGAGGCAGACACGCTGCCGGCCCAGACTACGGGCCGGTGTACCCAGGCTCAGGCAATGCCTGTGACTTCCCTAGGGTGGGCCCCTCCCTTCCAAAGATGCGGATGGATGACGGTCAGCCAGAGCAAGTCACAGTTGAACATGATTGATGCTTCCTTGAGGATGCAGAGAGGGGAGGCAGCCAGGCACCCACAGCTTATTCTGACAGCCCTGGTTCCTGACACTTACTGGGCGAATGACTTCCCCTCTTTGATTCTCATCTGTAAAATGGGGAGACAGTACCCCCTTCCTCATAAGGTTGTGGCAAAGAGGTGCTGAAGTCATGGAAAGAGAGCGAAATAGAGCGCCTGGTTCATAACCAACTGCGTTATCACTTGGCTGTTATCCTTGTGGACGGAAGGTTCTGGGCTGTGTTCACAACTGCCAGAAGGTCAAGCAATGATAATAAGAACAGCCCACATGGATCGAGGGCTTTGTTCTTCAGGCTCTTCAGCATCTTTCAGCAATTTCAAAAGCCCAGTGGAGGTCATTCTCCTGCTCACCGGGAAGAACCGTAGCTCATAAAAATGTCAAGTCTCTTCACTTTGGACCGTCTCTTTTTACAGCTCTGAGGGGTTCAGCCAATCAGCCTGGGCTGGTCAGAAGCTAGGAGTGTGCATTTGTGCATAGGGTTGATCAGAGAGAGCATTAGCCTGCAATAAGGGAGGTCTGGTAAGGAAAAGAAATCCAAAATATCCAGTAGATGGGAAGCCAACAACCAAGGCAGCCTGTCTGTGAAAAGCCTGGGCCTCCGGTGGAAGCGGAGGCTTCTAGAAGCCACACCATCATGATGCTCAGACGGGCAGCTCAAGGAATGCCAATTCCTGACACCAGCTGGTTGAGCTGCAGCACAAAGAAAGCACTGGCACGTGCAAGCTCGCAGCCAGGGAGCTCAGCTGTCTTTCTAGAAATCGTGTGATCTCTGAAGCAAAAGGAACCTTTGGCCAGTTTTTAGTTCCGTCGTCCTAAAACAGGCTCCTGAGCCTTGCAGCTTGAGGACCATGTGGGTGGCTCCATTGGAGTGGGGGGCTGTGGGCTCACACCCGCTAGTCCCCACCTGGGGGTGTCAATGAGCAGAAGAGGTGGGAGGCATGCCCCTCACCACCGCCTGACCTCAGGCATTATTCCAAGGCCTCTTCCAGGTCTTCCTCGCCAGATGACAGTATCCTGCGACCACTGGCTACAGGTTTCCCCAGGTCCTGACGATGTCAGCCTTGTCGGCCTTCACCGAGTTCTCCCGGGGCACCATTCACAGGGCGCTGCTCACGCGAGGCCACGGAGAGTGCTGCTTGCACTCACCCGCTCACGCCTTCATCCACTCAACCAGCACTTGCTGAGCACACACTAGGTGCTAAAATGATAAGGAGATGCTGCTTCCTCATGCCTGGTGTTGAGAAGACACTCTGGGCACCAGGGTTGGAGTCAGTGAACTAGCAGGTGCCGACAGCAAGATCCCATTGTGTAAATACTTGCTGGTGGCCCAGTGTGTACATTAAAAAGGCAAAGTCCCGGGCCTTGACAAGGTCACAACCTTGTCAAAAGAAGAGACAGCTCTGCCTGTGGTTAAGCACAATACCCAGTGGTGATCACTGGGTAACAGTGCTGCCAGAGTGTCTGAACAAGACACTGCAGGCCTTAAAGGAATGACTCAACTCAGCAAGTGAATGAGGGGACATTTGAACTGGGTTTTGAAGGTTGAATAGGTGTTCATCAGGCTAAAAAAGTAGGTAGATTTGAAGCTAAGAGGGTCAGTTTGTGAGGGCCCCCAGGTTAAAGAACTTGGGGGTTGGTTACAGGGATGGGACAGGAGTCATAACATGATCAGATGAGTTTCAATGAAGACCCACTGGGAAGCATGGAGTTAAAGAAAGAGACTCAAGAAGGTGGTGAGAATGTTCCCAGAATGCCCCATTCTTCCTCTACGTGTGCTCTTGCCCGAGTCCTAAAGCCATCGCTAAAAACGGGGCCAAACCAAGCAGAAAGGATGGCTCTGCCAAACCCCGGATGAGGAGCTGCTTTGTAGCGGAAAGAAAACACGTAGACTTCGGGAGCTCTAGATCAGAAGTGGCAAAATGGGTCAAAATGAGCCCCTGGGCTTATTTTATTTGGCCTAAACAAACTTTTTTTCCCCCCCAGTTTGAATTAGAAGCCAGAAATGTGAGTCTCCAGGATACAGCATTTCAGACAGAAGAACAGCAAGCTCAAAGGCCCTGAGGCGGGAACGAGCTGGCATGTTAGAGACAGAATGGAGGTCAGGGTGGCTGCAGCCCAGGGCGGGAGGAGGAGCTGTGGTCAGGGTGGGCAGGGGTCCTTCGGACAAGGTCTCAGAGCCAGGCAAAGAGTCTGGATGTTACTCCAAATGGCGCAGGAAGACGTGGAGGATGTGAGAGGCGGGGTGCTAGATTTACACCCACTGTGGGCTCCTTATGGCTGCCCAGAGAGGCTGCAGAGGGCGAGGGTGGCAGCAGGGAGGCTCACTGGGATGCGGAGACTCCAGGCAGAGATGACAGTGACTTGAACGGTGGCAGCTGGGGCAGAGGTGGTGGGGCGGGCAGCGGGGATCTGTTCGAGAGGTGCCCCCTATTGATGGCTGAGAGGCCGTCAGCAGCCCGTCCCTGATGCAGATGACGGGGTGGGGGGGAGGGGAGCCTTGGCAGCCGCCAGGGACAAACCCCCTCTGTCCAACCGCATCAGAGGGCAGGGCCGCTGTGGGGGGCGGGGACCTAGGAAGAGGCCAAAGGCCAGCGCAGAGCCTCAGGGCTTCCATTGTGCAAGGCCAGGCCGGACCAGGTCCAAACCGTGCTCTGAGCCAGTGGGGCACACGAAGAGCCCGGAAGGCAGGCGGAAGGGAGATCCAAGGGCCTGGGAGCCGTGTCCGCACCCTGCCCCTCCCGTGCCGCTGTGCGCGCTCTTGCTTTGTCTTGCTCCGGTACTGTAATTACAGAAATTACAGAGCTTTGCTGCAGACTGCGATCGCTCTACTCGCTTTTATTTCCTATTTGAAACCCCGTGGTTCAAGAAAAAAATTAATATTGGGTTTGGCTCCATTTCAAGGGGAAACATAATGCAGTTTATTCTCCGCTGTAGGAGAAAACGCTAGGCTCAATTCATTAGGCAAGGCTGTGCTGAGCATCTGCTGTGTACCCAGACCCACGCCAGCTCCTGCGGGCAGAAGAGCCAGCATTTATTGAGTGCCTATTGTGTGCCAGGTACTTCTCAGGTGCCACATCATGCAGTCCTCATTCCGTGTCTCAGCCGACGGCCAGTCCACCCGTCTGAGAGATGAGTACACTGAGGCTTGCGAGCCTGGGCACTCTAGCGGGGTCCCCACTCCTGGACTCAGGGCCTTGCTTCTCCCGCAAAGTGCAGGTCTCCAGGGCAGCACCGGCGCCATTCCCCAGGGAGCCTGTGGGCATGCAGACTCCAGCTCGCCACCCCCTCCTGCGCACCAGAAGCTGCATTTCAACAAGGTCCTTGTTACCCGTGCACTGGCAGTTGCAGAGCTAAGAGCTGGGTGGCCCTGGCAGTTGCACAAGTTTAATTCAAATTCCTGCGTGGACAGGGGCAAGCTCTTTAGCTTGGCTGGGTCTCAGTTACTTCACCTATAAATCTGAACTCTGGTACCTCTTAAGAGTGCCTGGAAACTCCAAAGCGAGATGATTCAGGGAAAGCAGCCAGAGATAGCCAGGCCTGGCACTCAGAGCCCCCAAGGCTGCTCAGAGACAGGAATGGCCACTGGGAACCCTTGCACAACGCGAGGACCCACTAACAGTGACAATTAGGTGCCAGAGCTAAAAGAGGGTGGATGTTGTACAGGCAGAGAGAGGCCATGGCAGATCAGGGAAGGCTCCCAGGAACAGGTGCTCTGCTGGAGGAGGAGCAGCTAGAGAGAGTCTCTGTGGCCTCAGCACTTCAGCCTCAGGGGCGCAGCCCAGTATGGAGGTGGAGGGAAGGAGTTGACCTTTGCCAGGTACCAGCTGTATGCAAAGCAGATGCCTGGGCTTCTAGAGGGTGGTCCCCCATCCTTGGACCAGTGGGCTTGGGGTCAGGGCCTGGGCGACTACCTTCTGGTCCAGACTTGTCCCATGCCACACTGGTGAACCCAATCTGCATGAGCAGTCTACAGACGAAGATAAAGGCCCAGGGAGGGCTGGTGGCTGGCCCAAGGTCACACAGCACACGAGTGCTGTGAACTGTGCAGACCTCCACCACGACTCCCAGCCAGGGCGTACTCTTCCTCAAGAGATGATGGAAGCAGCTCCTCATTTGGGCGCAAACCCCTCATGTTGTCTCAACACACCCGGAGGTCCCCCACAGACCCAGGTACATTTCACAGTAGCTCCGCTGATGCCAAGTCTGCACAAGAGCTGGTGACCTTCAAGTCATTCACTCTCTTGGTGTTTGTCTTCTCATCAGGAATGGGGCCGGCAGTAACCACTGCACACTGAGGACTGGATTTAACATTTCTAGCACTGAGCCGGGCTCAGCAAGCACTCAGCTCACCGAAGCAAAAATGACTGTCACTCCCCATGTTGCAGATGACGGCATTAAAACTCAGAGCTTCATGGACCCGCCGAAGGTCACACAGGACTGCCCCCAGGCCCCTGGCTCAGTCTTCTGGGATCTCACTCAGCAGATGTCTCCCACCCCTGGACCTATGCAAAATTCTGGAAGAAGCCTTTGGATCTGGCCTTGGCCCTGATCTGCACCTGCCTGATGGGTGCCGGCGGGGAGAGGTAACCGTAGGGCCCTGGGTTCACCTGGCCTCACAGCGCCAGGAGAGAGAAGGAAACCGAGGCTGAAGCCGGTGCCCTCTGCCTGCAGCCTTGAGAGTTGCAAAGTCGGATTTTTTGGGCAACTTCGAAAGTGGAAGGTCAGAGGCTGGCCCTACCCCAACCACCAGAGTGAGAACAAAATCAGCTTCAGAACTACTTGAGGCTTAACAGACATCCCCAAAGTGAAATAAACGCACCTCTACGGGAGTGAGGCTCTTCTTTCTTCTGGGTGGCACAAAGAAAACAAAAAGCCAATCAACTCACCCAAGTTTTCGTTAACAAAGCAGGAAGAAAAAGAACCGCTCAGAGTAAGGTAGGAAGTGAGCCTGGCACATAGATGGGCAGGAGCCTCTCCAGACGCTTTATGTGCATTAACTTGCTATTTTTACCCCCCACTCCACAGATGGGTAAACTGAGGCACAGCATGACTGACTTGCCAAAGGTCTTCCAGCAAGGAACAAGGGGGGCTAAGGCTTGACCCCCCACACCCTGGCTCTTGCATCCATGCTCTTGACAACTCTATCGTGCTGTCTCTGCAGGGGTGCCTGCAGACCCCCCAAGCTCTCTTTTGTTTGGGGTAGGTTAGAGTGGCCCTTCGCCTACCGCTCTTTTTAAGAAACCCAAGAGGGGGTGTTGGCACTGGACCCTTTGAGGCCTGGCTCCGTGAAAAGCTAACTGGTCCCCACGGTTGTGCTGGGCAAGGCCCGCAGGTGCCCAGAGCCAAAAGCGGTCACGTGGGACCCAGGCTGAGCAGCTCTCACCAGACCTACGGGTGGGGCTCTAATTAGAGCTCCCAGGGGATATCCAGCCCAAGGGGCAGATGGTATGTCAAGGCCCCTGTTCTGCAGTGCGCTCCAGGTGCTGGGAGGGAGCGAGGGCCTGCAGGCAAAGGGCCTTGCCAGGACCATCACAAGTGCCAGTGGCGGGGCAGCTAAGCCTGGATCCCTGGCCTCGGGATATCGCCCCCTGACTTCTTTCATTGGGTCCGACCGGAGCCACTGGCAGCTGTGGCCAGCCCACCAGCCAGTCCTCCACGGAGGGCTCCAGGCCCTGCTGAGAACACACCGCATGTGCGAGCACTGCAGGACCCCGCTCTGGGACAGGGCCAGGTCTCCAGGCCCCGGTGGTCCGGTTCCAGGTCTTCTTTCTTCCTCCCTTCCTTTGGCTGGCACAGGGAACTTCTCAGGGACTTTCATTCCAGGAGACACCCCATTAAGGCCCCTGGCTCAGGGAACAAGAGGAGATGAATCCAGAGCAGGAAATTCAAGTGACGACTCGGCAGTCTCCCACATTGCTCTTTGCCTTTTAGGGCGCACTTGTAAGAAAATCAGGGAGCTAAATGACCGCCTCTCTGGTCCAAGATGTGTTTAAAGGACTCTGAAGGGCATTAGGATAAAGGCCCTTTAAGAACTGGGATTCGGGAAAAAGAAAAGCACACCACTGCAGGGACAGGCTGGGCTGCATGGTGTGCGCAGCCAGCCAGCGGCAGAAGGGCCGCCCAAACGGGGAGCGACGCCTCGACAGTGCCCGGACATCCTGCTCCAGCACCCCACCGGACCCCCTTCCTCCTTCACAGCTCCCAGCCTTTGTCAGCCCCAGTCCTGCAATGACCACGCTGAAGCCCCAAGGAAGAAGTCTGGACCAGTAAGGTCCCAGTGAGCACTTCCAAAGACGTCGACCTCGTGGCCCGGGACAGACGGGTAATGGAGCGGCAACAGCTGTCAGCGCTACAGCCTCACTCTGCAGAGCAGGAGGGGGAATATGCTTTCCAGTTCGCGACAAGTCCCTCCACAACTGTCACTCTGTCCCTGTCCTTGTCCTGCCTGGTCCCCGGTGGCCTTTTGGTTTGCAGTCCTAACACGCGGGGAACACCAAGCCACAGTGCTCTCCCTCCGAGCCTAAGAGCGCGGTTAGTGTTGCCTCTTCCCAGAGGGGCACAGAGCTGCGAGGCTGGCGACACGCACACGGCACATGCAGGATTATAATGTCATATACGGAAAACAATAAATGCTATTGTTCTCTGCATACATGTTCAGTTGGATTTTTTTTTTTAATGCCAAGAGACACAGCTTTAGGAAAGTTTGCAAAAATGGGAGGAAGGCCTGCATTTCTAGAGTGGATTGGGGTCAGATTCCAGGGTCTGAAGTGCTTCCCACTAGAGAAAGCTCATTTCACTCTTAGAAGACTCAAACGAACGCTCACTTAGTCCGGGCTGCAATCATTCACTTGGGTTTCGAAAAGAATCTCTAGAGTATGAATCTCACCCCCTCCTTTGTCAGGTGAGAAATCCCATTTAACAGGAATAACCTACTCGTTTGCGAAAATGGAATTTTCATTGAGCAAACAGTTCAAGTCCCCGAACACAAACAGCTTTCACCTGGGACGTGACCGGGCACTCAGAGGTTTACCTGTGGTGAGCGGGGATGGGCAGGTGGGCAGGGCAGAGGTCAAGGGCACTGGGCTGGCTGGGAACCATCTGCCTTGACTGGGGTGCTGTGTGGCTCCAGGCCAGTCCCCAGCCTCGCTGTCCACTTTAGGGCTAGTGTGCAGGTTAAAGAGAGTGTGCCGGTGCTCACTCGGCGCATGGGAAGCGCTTGGGACCTGGCAGGTCTTCTAGACGACCACGCTGAAGCCCCAAAGCTCAAGTCTGGACCCATAAGGTCCCGGTGAGAACTTCCAAGCACCTCAACCTGGTGGCCCAGGACAAACGGGTCTGATGGTGTGTTCGGGTGAGCGGCAACAGCTTAGAATTTTTCAGCCTGCATTTGCTGGCGATTGGTAGATTTTCTAGTAAGTCACCGGACCAGGGCTAGCACTGTTTCTGTCTCCTTCACACGGCTGTGGAGGCAGTTATCGTAACCTACAGGCAATGACACACGGGAGAAGCGGAGCCGCTGGCAAACGCTGATCTCGGCGTGTCTCCGAGCAAACCGCTCACTGAGCAGGACTCCCAGAGGGGAGTGGGCCCCTGCACCTCTCCTGCAGTTAGCACGATCGTTCAGATCCTGGTGAAATGTCAGCTGTCCCCACTGCGCATGAGAGGGCCTCCCAGCCCCTCCTCTGCCACGGGGACCGAGCGCAGGGTCCGACTGAGGTCTTCTCACCGCTTCACACCCCGCATCCAGCCCGGAAGCCCGAGATAAGTGCTGTCGCTGGGGGTGGGTGCGCTCAGACAGGTTTGCCGGAACCCACAAAATGGTTGCCTGCACCGCGACCTCGGGAGCCCGCGCGCACATTGCCTTTGAAAAGGCCCAATGCTTGGTCCAGCACCCTCTTTCTGCTTCCAAAACGGAATGGGGTTGTCTGCCAGCTCACAGCACATCTTTGCCAGAATGCAAATGATGCACTTTGGGGCTTCTCGGGGTGTTAACCCCATGCTCTCCGCTCCCCAATCAGGACTATAAATACATGGTGCCGGCTGTGCAGGAGGAGAACTGAAGCGCCAGGGTGAGAGGACCTGCTTTCAAAAAGGGTTCGCCGCATGGGGTCATGGAGCTGGCCGCATGGAGAAAACGCAAGGCCCCCGATGCTGGCTACGGGCTCTTCAGGAAAGCGCCTTTGCAGTGAGGTCCAGCAATCACTTTCCACATGCAAAATATTTGTGCATATTTTGGTGATAGGGGCTGGTCACTCCTTCCACTGACCTTCGCTCACCGGGATGGCGGAGCCTTGTCATCGTGTCTCTGGGTTTGGTCAGTTCCACGCTTCCAACCCCACAGATCCCAAGCTGTACACGCTTGGGCAGGACGCTCCCCTACCTGCTCCTCCTCCGTCCTCAGTCAGTCACCATCACCGCTAGTGTTTTGCGGTGCCCAGGAGGGGCTTCATGCTCTACCCACCTTGCTTTATTTGGCCTCACGAGAATCCTGAGCGACATCTGTCATGATCCCTGGCTTGCAGCTGAGGACACAGAGGCTCAGAGAGGCGAAGTGACGCGCCCACAGTCACACAGCTAAGAAGCGGCGGGACGGGAGCTGACTGTGCCCCACAGCTGGTCTCTGTGGTGACCCGGCCTTGCAGTCCCCCCATTCTGTTTGGGCTACAACTGTAGCCCATCAGGGGCCCCAGGGAGCTGTCCCCGGCAGTCTAGTGCTGAATGCAGAGCTAGCACCCCTCTTCGCCCCTATCCCAGCCACGGTCCTCCCCTTCTGAGGCCCCTCCAGGCTCTCCCAGAGCCTGGGCTCCCCGAAGCAGTCTGAGGGTTCACAGCCAGTTCTACCTCTTGCCTGGGGTACAGCCTGGGTGAGGAGTCACTTTGCCTCTCTAGACCCAACTCTGCGCCTCCTCCGAGTCAAGATCATCAGCCCTTTCTGCTGCGGCTGTAGGAAGGGTGGCACTAGACACAGCCCGTTTCTCCGTGGCCGCCCCCACCTGCCCCACCAGCCCCAGTCTCCTTCTTGGGGAAGCTGAAGCCCCAGAGACAGCTCCCGCTACTCCCTTGCTTGCTCGCTCCAGCAGCCTCCGAATCAGCATTCAACACACATCACTCGGCCGTGTGCAGCGCCATTATCTCCCGAGGACACGGCTCCGTTGTCACGGCAACCAGAGTCCTTCCACCAACTCTGCTTAATAATTTCTCAACAGTGGAGTTGGGCTGGCTCCGGGCAGGGGAAAGAACCCAGGCTTCTCGAAGCCTGGGTCCTAGCACCTGCAGGCCTAGGCTCCACCCCTAAGCCTCAGTTTACCTATCTTTAACACAGGGAAGTCTGGCTTGGCTGGGTTTTCTTACTTTCTCCGGTCTCAGCAAATCTGAGAAACAGCTTCTGAGGTCCAGGACGTGGGAATCAGGAGACCAGAACTAAGGGAGAGTGACATTTTAAATTCACAAGCAGCAGCAGCAGCTGCCTGTGGTGACCTCTCTTTCTGCTGACTCGCCTGTAACATGTTGCTTCTCACACATTCGCGTCAGCTCTGTGGCCCTCTAGGCTCAGCCTGCATGCTCCCATTCTGCAAATGTGTAAACTGAGGTTCAGAGAGAGGAGAGTGGTGTCACCCAGCACGTGTGAAGTGCAGCTGTCCAAGAAGGCCGGGCTGCTGGACGAACCAGTCCTTGCCTGTCCCTCTGCCCTGACCATGAGGCTCTGGCGCGCTCCTGGGAGCCACACGGACCGTTGAGAGCAAGCGTGTCCCCCTGCTGGGCACCAGAGCGCCCCAAGACACGCATTCCAGCTGCACAGCTTCAAAGACAGAAACAGCTCCTGCTTTACCTCTGTGACCCACACAGGGGCCTGGCACAGAGTAGGTGCTTTTCATTTGATGCAGTTGTTGGCACACATCCGTCCAAAGATCACCTGTCGAGGCCCCAGAGCCCACCAAGAAAGTAAGAAAATCACCCGAGCAGCCAGGATACTGCCCCCCAGGATACTCCCCGCCCAGGAGCCTTGCAGACCCCCGCGGGCGAGGGAAGGCATGAACAGGGCCCTGAGATGCCTGTCTGGACTCCACGGTTGGGAGGGGTGGCTGTGCCCTGGCCAGGGCTGATGGCAGGGCTTGGCCACTGCCAGCCTGTGGTGCCACTGAAGTCCTGGGGCTGGCGTTTTCATTTAATACCCGCGGCGTAATTAACAGTGCCGCATCTGCTCTGCCATTAGTGGCATTCACTGCCATTTGGAGACAGGGCTCTCATCTTCCCCAGTCATTAGTCTCCGGGAGACTATTCTGGGCGAACCGGAGGAGGAAGCGGGCAGGCAGCTCCCGTTCCCCGGCCTGGAGAGTGGCGCCGGCCGTGGAGGGCAGCCCAGCCTCCCTTCCCGTCCAAGTCCCTTGGCTAGATGGACTGAGAAGCAAAGCCAGGGGCCTGCCCTCTGTCCCCGTCGGGCCCCAGGCCGCCTGGGCTGAAGGCAGCTCCCACTTCTTTCTCGGGTCCCCAGGCCCCAGCCGGTGCACAGAACCAGGTGAGAGCACGCCTGCTCTGCTCTGCTGCGTGTGCGGGGCCGACCGCGGGCAAGTGTGGGAGCTGCCTGGACTGGTTCCTCCCAGAGGCGCCCGGGAGGCCACCGCAGGGGCTCTGCCCGGTGCCCGTCACAGCGAAGCTCAGCATTGGGACCGTGTGGCTGACAGTCCGCCTTACCGCGCGGGTCGGCCTGTTAGAAACAGCGTGTGCTTTTAAATGCCTCTGACAACACGCTTCAGTAAGATGCCTTCTTCCCCGTCTCTAAGAAACACCCAGTTTGGGAGCGAGGGGCTGCGGCAGCAGCGGGCTGGGCGGCAGGAGGGGACAAAGAGCGCATGGGCACCTGGGCTTGGCTCTGGCCACTTCTGCTTCGTGTCCTCTACCCTGGGGGCTGGCAGCACGTGGGGCTGGTACCAGCAAGGTCTGAGTTCAGACTCTGCTGTGCAACCCAGGGCGAGTGACTCCACCTCGCTGGGCCTCGGGGCTCCTCTGGCCATGGGGACAGGAGCACCTCCCCTGGCATCGTCCTCACCGGCCCCTGGCAGCCCAGAACTGGTGCCCAGGAGGCACTCCATGCTCTGGGGACAGGCCACACAGCCCAGGGATGGGTCACACCCTCGGTGTCACTGCTCCCCCCAGAAGGAAGCACCTAGAACTAGCGAATGTTCACAGCACAGGCAGCATCGGGTCAGTGGCCACAAAGAGTGGTTTCCAGTCCACACCCACTCCCCTTCCCTACCCACTTGGCTGGCCAGACCGAGAAACTCAGCCGGCGTCTCCAGTGACCCCCCCCCTCTTCCTGCTTATGGAGGGGGCCCTTAGATCCAGAAGGATCTCACGGAAGCCCTGGGTTCGTTTCCACGCACGACTATCTAGACAAGCGCGCCTGAGTGTGCATGTGTGTCTGAAGCCACCATCCCCCGACTTCTCCACGGCTGGGGGGACACTGGCCAGAGGAACACACACCAGATGCCAAACTCAGGCAGGTCCAGGACGTGTCCCCTCTGGTCAGATCTCAGAGCTAGCAGGAGATGTTCCTCCCAGACACCTGGCCGGCCCCTGCCTGCAGCTCTAGGCCCCCGTGGCGGCCCCAACTGACCTGGACTTGTCCAGACTTCCACTCAAGACAAGACAATGTCTTGCTAACAGACTCGAGTTGAGTAAAGGGCGTCCCTACCAGCTGGGTGTCCAAGCTCAGGGATGGAGGTGAGTCTCAGCGCTTGCCGGGCCTCAGTTTCCCCAGCCAAAGATGGAGACGGTAACGGTAACACACTGACTATTTTCAGTTGGATCTGCCAGGGTGGCTGCAAACACCAACTGAAAAAGCATTCTGACTGTGGTTCTACTTAAGGGTTAAGTGTGCACGCGCTCACGAGTTTGCAAAGACCTCATCTGAGTCAAGGTCATTCTGATTTGGTCTTTATGAAAAACTAGGCTTGAAGAAAATGTCTTTTTGGTTGAAAGAGGATTCTTCTCTAAAACACGAAGGGCGAGCTTTTCTTCCCCCTGAATACTTTGTACAGGATTGACAAAAAAACAGCCACAAGAGTTTTTGGCTTTTCCTGCAAACTGCTAAGTGCTGGGCTGATGACGGGCCATACGGTCACCGGCGCTGTGTCCCAGCCAACGGCAGTTCCGACCCCGAATGTCACTGCCCCCTCCCTGTGGCTGCTGCCCTCTGCCCACACAGAAGCTCCTTCCCCACAATAAGGCCACGGACACAACCTGCTGTCAGTGCCTTTCGGGGCATCTTTGACCTTGGACGTCCCTCTGGCCAGGGCTCAGTTATCTCGGGAGCGGGCCTGGGCACTGACCCTGCAGACACCACGCAGCTGACAGGTGGGCAGAGCTGCGGGTCACTGTCCTAGACAGCGCGGGCGCCTATCCTCCACCTGACCGCAAACCAGTCCCGCCTGCTCCCTGGAGCCGGGGGCCCTTCTCGCAGCCAAGAGGGCCCCCGGCACCCTAATGTGGCCTGTTCCACCTAGATGTGCGTCCCCTGCTTGCTGAGGACCACAGCCAATCGCTCTGCAAGACCTGGCCTCCTTGTAATTTCCAATTTATGAGAAATGTAAAAATAGAAGGCCATTCGCTGCAGGCAGCTCGCAGCAAATCGGACGCCACTTCGGTGTCATGTCAGATCACGGTAAACGGAGCTGATGGCTTCGGCAGTGGCTTTAAGCAGCGGAGAGAAGGGGTGACCGATTGGGACACCCAAAGTAGGAGCAGGAGGCTGAATGCACAACGCCAACACCAGTTGCAAACGAAGTTCAAGTCATCACACAGGTGCTGTGTGCAAACCCCGTCTGCAGCTCGTAGCTGAGGGACCTTGGGACCAAGACATTCTTTCTGGGCCTGTTTCCCCGTTCCTCACACCACCCGCCCGCAGGCTTGGTGCACCAGGGGTGGGGGGCTGTCTAAGGGCATGGTGGTCACGGCTGGCCAGGGGACGAGGCCAGGGGCTTTTCCGAGGCAGGAACATCAGCCTGTTTTGGTCAGGTCTGGACACCAGGGCCAGGCACGGGGAAATTCTACCACCGACCTCCCTGGCTTCATGAAAACTCAATGCACTGACACAAGCAGAGCCAGCACATGCCCAGCAGGTGATCAACTTGCAATAACTTATCGCCGCTATTCACATTATCACTGGAACCATATTCAGTGGATTTTGTTCCGTTAGGAGCGAACCCACGCCTGTGCTAATGTATCACAGCTTGGCTCACACCTACCAGCTGGGCCAGGCACCCGTGATTTGCTGTCTCCGCTCCGATTCTCGTCTCCCCTGCTCGGTTCCAGGAGTCTCCAGGTGAGCTCAGAGAAGATGCTGGGTGTTCAGAAAGCTCACCCAAGGCACCTTTCCCGGGGCGCCCTACTTGCAGTTGTTTCTCCTTGTGAGAACCCCCTCTGCCCCTCCAACTCCCAGAGACCTTCAGAGACTGGGGCAAAGTCCACCAGGCTGAACAGCTCGGAGCGAGGAATCTGCCGATCTCCTGTGAGGGCCGGCTGCTCTCTGCACTTGGAGTCAATTCAAGGTTGTTTTCATCTCAGCCAGGAAGACTCTGCCCGCCACTCTCCAGCACAGAGGCTGGTGCCTGCACCGCTGAACTGGAAGAGCAGTTCTGACACCTCTGCTTCCACTTGGGGAGCAAGGCAACGAAGGGGCTCTCACCAGCTTTGGCTTTAGGGCTGTGCTGAGAGGGCGCTGCTGGAGCACGAGGCATCAGCAATCAAAGGAAGGAAGTAGGTACCTCAGGCCAGGTGCCAGCCCACCTGCTCTTGAGGACGAGAGGGTTGGACTTGGGGAGGCAGGGGCTGAAGGTGGCAGGCAAGACTTGACCCCCCGGCCTGGCACTCAGCCCGTGACCCACACACAAAGAAGAGGGGGAAGAAGGCACATCCAAAATCTAAGCAAGTGGGGCATCTCCACCTCCAGTGCTGAGCTCCCAGCCAACACCAGGGACAGCGGTTCTCAGTGCCAACCGCCAAATCCCATCCCCGTAACCCCAGTAAATCACTTTATGGAGGTAAGAACTGAGGCGCAGAGACCCAGCAATGGTCAAGGTGTAGCCCGAGAACCGGAAGAGCAGCGGTGGCCATCCCTGCCTCCTCTGAGCTCCATGACCTTGGTCAAGTCCTTTTCCCTCCTCTGTATTGTAGCCTCCTCACCTCTGGAGCAGGGATTAGCAAAGCACCTTTCATGTGGGTTATCGTTAAGGGTTATAAGCTCGGTGCACAGGGAGCTTTCGGTACTTCTTGCAAAGGGGACAGAATTTACCCAAGGTCACACTTGGCCAGAATATGGCAGCACAGCAGCTGAAAGCCAAGCCATCGGGGCTCGTTCCCAGCTGTGGCCTCAGAGACCTCCTTTTTTAACCTCCTGACCAGTGGCTCAAGCAGAGCTGCAGGTAGGTCCATGCGACGGCACCACCCCCCACTCACACAGACCTGAGACATTTACTGTGTCCGCTGCGTGGTGGGCCACACGTAAATGGGTTCCTAGCATCTGGAGCCCCTGGGAGCCAGGAGAGAGAGCCAGCTCGCTCCCTTCAGCTTCGGTCATTCCCCTCTCAGCTTCCTCCTCCTGGGCCTCTAGATGACCCTCCCAAACCCTTCCCGAGTTCCCCAGCACCCTCTTTTCACCAAGCCCTGGACTCAAGGGTCTCCATCAGGAGAGAGGTCCTGCGTTCTCCCCCACAGTGGCTGCCCGTCTCCCATACGCTGCCTGGAGAGCCCCACTCTCCAGATGCCCCCAAGACAAGCCGGGCTGTGTCCCACTGCCGGGGACTCACTGTTGCCCTCCGAGGACCAGCCACTGAGCCAGCGCTTGGCTGGAGGGAGAAGGCTCCCTTTGTTTGCTGCCTGCCTGACAATTTATTTCTGAGACTCAGGGGAGGTTCAGCCATTTTGCCCAGATTGCCCTGGGAAAAGGCCCCTGGCCTTCAGGGCCTTTGCACCTCCGGCGGGCGAGTTCTCTGCCCTCTCCCTGCGTCCCTGCTCAGGGGAGGGTCTGAGGCTGCTCCCCTGGGGACCAGGGCAGGGGCTGGGTCAACCCTTCCGAGAGACTGAGTGGGCAAGATGCCTGTGTTCCCGCTGACCTCCTTTGTTCTAGGATTTGGGAGTTGGGGGGGCCCTTTCAGACTGTCCTATGGATACAATTTCCCCAAAGTTCCCAAAGAGAAACTAGGCAATACCTATACCCAGTACCCCTTTTCTCCACAAACACCCACCTGTGAAGGTCAACCCCAAAGTCCACTCCCAAAACCTGACACCAGTCTCTGATGGGTGGGTGTAACACCAACTGGGGTACCACCAAAGCTTAGGAACCATTTTATTCAGCACCCAGCTCGCTCCCCAGTTCTTCAAGGGGATAAGCTGAGCTTCCTGGGAGACAGAGGGAGTGCTCCAGCCCCACACCTGGAAGAGAGGGGGTGTTTATTATTCGGCTTTTGAAAATCCAGATTTCTTCTTAGGGTTCCTGCTATTCAGAGAGGGGGGTTGGCTCAGGGCTTCAATGCGGGAGAGGGGACTGCCAGGTCTGAGCTTTTTGTCTGAACACCAAGCCAAGCCAGAACGAGCACCTGTGGGTGTCACCCGTGGAGAGGGGTGCGTACAAAGACCTCGCACTGAGATGGTCGCGACTACGGTGACCTTCTCAACTCCGGGCGCCATCGCTGGCTTCCCCACACCCAGAGTGTAAGGACCTGGACAAAGGCAAAAAGGTGAGAGGGGTCCGGATGGCAGCAAGGACACTGTCTGCTGGAACCTTCTGGGGACCCTCCCCCACCCACAACCCTCTGGGGAAGAGTGAGGAGAGCAGCGCGAATTGTGTGCGCTCGGCGGCCAGAGCTGTGGTGTGCATTTTAGTCAAGATTTGCCGAGAGCTCGAACTGCCCCCAGGGGAAGAAGGCGCCCCAAACCCGAGCTGCCGGTCCCCAGGTAACCCTCGGAGAATAAATTAAGGGGAAAGGCTCTCGCTGGGCTCAGTTGACCCCACAGACCGAGAAGTGACGCGCACGCCTCCCCCAGAGCTTTTCGTAACATTTACGCCCCGGCCCCTCCTCAACCCCAGGGAACCCACGCGGCGCTTCGACGGCTCCAGCAGAACCCCAGAAGGTGGGAGGGGGTGTCCACGGTGTCCCGCGACAGGAGGAGCAAGAGAGTCCCGCCACCCTCACGCGAGTCCTCGGCCCCGACGCGTCCCCGGGGAACGGCCAGGGCGCCCGCCGACCGACGGTCCCAGCGCGCCCTGACTCCTGCCCGCGGCCTCGGCTGGGCGAGGCGCGGGGGCGGGAATCTTGGGTGCTCGCCCCCCACCCACCCGGCTCGCGGCCGCAGTTTGAGGAGGCCCCCAGCTCCCGGGAGGCCCGGGGCTCCGCGCCCCGCGCCCCGACGCCGGCCTCCCGCTCCTACCTGCGGCCGGGCTGTGCGGCCCGCGGCGGGCGCTGCGCGGAAAGCTGGGGCGCGCCGGTGCGTTCCGGGTGCAGGGCCGCTCGGGTCCCGGCCGCGCTGCGCTCCCCGCGCCTCGGCTCCTCCGCTAGCGCAGCACGCCCGCCCGCAACCGCGCCGCTCGCTCGGTCTTCCGAGGGCGGGAGGAGGGACGCGGGGAAGCGAGGGCGCGGGAGGGCCGGGAGCGGGAGGGAGCGCGCTCGGCGGGCGGGGGCGGGGCCCGGGGCCCGGCTCGCCCAGCCCGGGGAGGGGCGCCGCCCGCCCCCCGTCCCCCGCCCCCGCCCCCGGCTCCCCCCGGCCCGCCGCGAGCTCCCCCGCCCCGCAGGCTCGCTGTTCCCCGCCGCGGTTCCCCCTTCCCGCCACCCCCTCCCCTCGTTTGCTTCCCCTTCTTCCCTCCTGCTCTTCCCTTTCCTTCTCCCAGCTCTCCCCTCCTCGTCTCTCTTTTCTTTCCTTTCTTCTCACCTTCCACCCCCCTCTCTTCCCACACCCCCTTCCCTCTTGCGCCCTCTCCTCTGAGCTTCCTCTCGTTCTCACCTTCCTCCGTGACTTCTCCTGGACTTGGCCTCTTGTCTCCTGCCCCTTCCCTCTGCTTTTCCTCTCTCCAGCCTGAAGGTCCGCTTCTGTTCACTGCTCCATTTTGATTCTCTTTCCACGTCACCCTCTTCCCTCTCTTGGAGGGGGGGGGGGGGGGCTTCTGCCCCCTTTGCGCCCNCTGGGGGGGGGGGGGGGGGGGCTTCTGCCCCCTTTGCGCCCTCGGCGGGCCAGACTTCAGCCCCAGCGCTGCAGCTGCAGCCCGGCGCCTGGCTGGGTGTGTGCCAGTGGCTCCCGGCCCTGCTGCCAGAGGTTGGTCATGGAGACACTAGTGGCTGTGTGAGAGGATGGACAGATAAATGATGACTAAAAGGGAAACGGCCTGGGAAAACACCCGGGGGGAACTGGCGGAAGAGCCCTCCACAGCCGCCTCCCTCCAGTTCCTGAGGTTTGAGGACTGCCCCAGAGAAGCCTCTCTCCCAGCCAATCCCAACTGGGTGCCAGTGGACTCCCTCCCTTCCCCTTGCCAAGTCCCGACACCCCCATCCCCTTCACAAAAGCTGCCAGGAATGGGGCTGCACTGCCCTCCCCTCCTGGTTCCCCAGGGACTCTCAGAAAGGATTCCTTCTCTTCAGCCCTGACCTACTCTTCACCTCCTGTGTCCCCAGGACTCTCTTGGCTCCTTCTTCCCATCCCCATCATGGCTGTCCACCTTCCCCCTCTGGCCATCCCTCTGGGGTCCCACAAAGCACTGCTCCTGAGGTCACCCAGCAGCTCCTGTCTTAACCCACGTGGTCAACCACAAGGCTGGGGTCTGATTTCCTCCTGACCAGCCATCCCTCCTTGCTCCCTGCTTGCGGGGACTTCCTGCTCCTGACCCCACTGGGACTGCAGGGACTGTCCTCGAAGTACTTGCCAGGCACTGGCCTAGACTCTGGGGACCAGGTGGTGGGCAAGACACACCCCACACCTCCTGGTGGTCCAGTGTGGGGGGCTTTTCCCAGTAACCACACAACCCCCAAATGACCAGCCCTGGAGGAGGGCACATTTCGGGGGACATCAGCCCAGCCAGCCCGGCTGTGGGGAGGTCTCGAGGAAGTGCCACTTGAGCGGAGGACCCAAGGGTGTATGGGAGCCATCTGGAGGGCAATGTGGGGCACAGCTTTGAGCAAGGATATGAGGGCAGCAAAACTGGAAGCTATTTTTACTTGCCTTACATTCATTTCTACATCAGGTGATAGCATCTCAATTTTCACTGGGGGAGCGTCCCCTCCTCCACTCACATTTGGGTGACTGGGTGGGGTTCCTTCTTCCACAGGTAGATGTGCCACCGTGGCACAGCCGGAGCACACCGCCCTGACTTGGGGGGGCACGTGACCTCTGCTGGGTCAGCGACAACTCCCTCCAGAATTCTGCTGAAATAATTGTCAGAGCGAAGCTCCGCCTCCACCAAGGCTGCACAGCCTGCTTCTGCTGGCAGCCATCTTTGTCACACCTGGAGCAGACCCGACCTGAAAACGAAGCCAAAGCAGAGGGAGGCAGAGCTGGGATGGAAGGAAGAGTGGGCCAGTCCTGGTCAGCATTGTCTGAGTCCTGGACCCAGCCCTGCCTGTAGGCCGTGCAGTTACTTAAATCTCATTAGGTTCTCTTTGGTCACTTATACACATCTGAGTTCAGCCTATGTTGCTTAAAACTAGACTAGACTGGATGAATCCAGTATTGAATACAGAATGGGAAGCATTACTTAGATAAAGAAATAATAACCATTTCAGCGCCCTTTCTTCCACGAGTCTCCTGGATAACCTTACTCACAGTTCTCTTTTTTCTGCATCCCTGTTCCAAAGTTAATTCCCCTCCAATTTCATCGCTCTAAGTGTGTTTTGCCTACACACGAAAGCCAACTCTGGCTAGCAGGCCATTTCAGAGGCCGACCACGCGGAGGGCGAGCTCTCTCCAGCATCCTCTGCTCCGTCCCCCAGGCTCCTGGGACTGTCTGGCACCTGCCTGTACCTCCCCAGCCATGCGACCTGCTTGCGTCACCAGCTCCCATCTCAGTGGGCCCTGAGGACTGTCTGTGCGGCCATCGGAGTGTCTCTGTTACCAAGTGGAGGCCATTGCACGCGGGCACCCCAGCGCTTCCTCGGTCAGTTTGTTACAGGGCAACCCTAATATAAAGTGGGTTTGCCTGACTGGGTCCTCACCCGCGCGCTCGAACGGCACTTATAATGCCCCAACTGCAGGCACACACAACAAAGGTTAATAAAGGGTTTTATTTACAAGGGAAGGAGAAATAGCACAGTGAATAACACAAGGGGAAGAGAGGGATACAGATCTGTAAATATCCTACCAGTTCCTTGGAGCTGGAACCCAACGGTGCGCTGAGAGCTGACTCCCAAGGAAAAAGGACCCCCCAAGGCCCACGTGTCTGCTTTTACATTCAGCCTGGCTGCTCAACTCCACCCTCAGGTCCCAGTGAACCGCTCTTTGATAATGACCTTATGGGATTTGTAGTCCTTGGATCTTGTAGGTCTGGCATGGGGGTCGAAGTCCATAACCTATTTGTATAATCCATTCAAAAAGGTCTTTCCCCCTAACAAGTTCTCCCAGAGAACTCACACGCACAGAGGGAAGGGGCTGGCAAGCCCTTTCCTAAGATGTGGCCTGAAAGCTCCACTGGCGGCCAGGATGATTTTCAGTGGAGCAGAATGACTTGGAGTGAACAACTTTCGTACCCCTCCCCTCGTACCAGCGTTGGGGTTTCAGCCACGGGCAGGTCTCCAGCTGATGCGCCTTTGCCTGGACACGTCTGTAAAGCACTGGCCGCCCCACTGTAACTCGGAGTGGTGAGCCGAGGCGAGGCCCCGGCCTCTGCAGATGCTGCATCTAGTGAGGACTGAACACGGCTCATTTGTCCTTGTGTTTATTTAACGGAGACCTATTTCTGGCAAGTCATTCTGATCTTCTAGTTATAGTATGATGTATGGTTTATTTAATCTAAGAAAGGAAAATATTTAAGCAAATAAAAATAGACACTGTACAGCTTTAAAAAAAAACTCTTGTGACTGGTTTGCAAATGACTCGATTTGAGTAGCCTAATTGAGAAACATTTCACCCATGTGTTTGCTCACTGGACGAATGTTTACTGAGCACCTCTGAGGACAAGGCATGGAGGAGACTGGACGAAGAGATGATGTAGTTGATGGGAGAGTCCATCAGAGAGGCCAGGGGCAGAGCACGGTAACTGTGACTTAAAGAATTGGCACTTGACCTTGAGAAGCGCTGGGGAGCCATTGAATGTGCGGGGATACGGTGAGACCTCAGAGAACTGAGTCTGGCCAGGTAGGCAAGGTGGCATGAAGGGAAGATCCCTGAAAGCCAGGAGACAGAGGGCACAGTGCAGAGCGGAGGGGCTGGCGCGGAGCTGCCCCGGCTGACAGGCGGCTGCGACAGGGCTGAAGCCGTGACCGACCGTTAGTACAGCCGCTGCACTCCTTTCCTGTGCTGGGCTGGGCTGGGTGGTGGAGCCGCAGATTTACAGGGGTCAGACGAAAATGGCCCCTCGCATTGTGAATCCTTTTATTTTAGGAATGGGTAGATGAGACCCAGAGAGAGGCAGTGACTTGCCTAAAGGGACCCAGCTACCTGGGGGCAGACCTGAAAGGCGGTGATTATCACTCTTGGGGAAGCAGAGACACAAAGGGTCAAGGTCCCAAGTCACATAGAAAACTGTAGAACCAGGATCTCACCTCAGGGCTGGCTGCCTCCAAAGCTAGGGCCCTAGGCCAGGAAACACATAATCTAGGTCTGGTCCACGGCTTTCCTTCCTGTCTCCTCAAACTGACTCCCAGCAGGCACAGGCGATGCCTGCCTGCGGCAGGGGTGGGGAGGTGGGGGGGGGGGGGGTGGGGGGGGTTGGGAGAGGCACCCAGACCTGTCTCCACCCCTATGTGGCCTGGAGCCAGTCCCAGCTGCTCTCAGAGCCCTCGTTCCCTCACCTGCAAATGGAAGGGGTTGCACCTCCCCTCTGCCAGCCAAGTCACCAGGCTGCTGCGGGAGGGGCTCTGGGGAAGGCCATGCTCAAGTGACTCCCCCCTTTGTCCAGGTCTCCTGCTCTGAACCCCCATCAGCTGCTGGTCTCCAAGACAACAGAATTCCAGCATTCACCTTCTCCCAATCTGCAGTAAAATGGAGATGCAGCTCTTGGACCTAAGAAAATATCCCCTGTAGGGAAATAAGACCTGGCGCTTTGTTTGCAGAAGGGATGTTATTACCTTAATCGCACCCCCTCCAGGCAAGAAATTCCCCCATTAGCAAAAGAACCACAGATTAATGTGTGCAACCACTCGAAAAACCACAGTAAGCCTGGCGGGAGATAATAGGACTGGAGATCATTCTGTCATCCTGCCCACACGTCACGCTGGGGCAGCCCGGCCATGCCCTCCTTGTGGGATGTTCAAATATTTGTGCGTGCCATGCTGTGCCAGGGTCGATACTCAAGCACTTGGACTGACGCTGCGAGAACGCGGAGGGGGTTCCATGAGCGTTTCTCCACCTCCCGCAGCATCACAACGATGCAGACTCTGCAGCTGGACAGACCCGAACAGGACCTCACCTTTGGGCCCCAGTGTCCGTGTCGATGGGATGAGACTAACAGCAGCTAGGAGAGGACCAGATGCTCTGGTGCCCGGGAAATGCCTTCCCAAGGAATTGCCGCCCGCAACCACCAATTCTAACGGAGGCCTGAAGTTAAACTCAAGGGTTACCAGCTGAGAGTCTCGCTGTTTTTACCCAATTGCATATAATTTCATTTTCCTGCAACTTCCCAGCCAGACCTTGTTCCTCCGTCCATTGTGTACTTGCTGTGTCTCGTTCATAGGGCTGGGGACTGGCAGCCCTGTGCACAATAGGGGTTCAGGTCCCCTCCCTGAGCAGAGAGGGGTGGCTGTATGCTGTCAGAGGTGCCTACTTTCAGTGCCTCTTGAAGATTCCCACCTCTGGGCTTTCCCTCTTCCAGGAACACTGCTCCCCCCTCCTCCTCTCTTGGTGAACTCTTCGTCACTAGGCGGATTTCGGCTCCTCATCCCAGCGCATGTGTTACACAGACCCCTGCCCCCACCACATTGGCCGACTCCCTGCCTGTCCTCGCCCTCTTGCCCATCTCATAGAAGCGCTCAGATCTGGTTGTTTGGGTCATGACCTTCCTCTGTCTCTCCTGCTAGGCTCTAAATCACATGAAGTCAGGAATGGGGGCCACCAGTGCCTGGTGCACAGGAAGCGCTACAACACCCCTGTGTTTAGAGCAGCACGCTGTGACCCACAAGCTCATGCAGTTTGGGTTCTCCAAAGCTTGTGGCTCTGCCCTCAGAGGGGAGGGGATCAGAGGGGCTCAGTGTTAGGACAACCTCTATTTTTGTCTCCCCTGGGCACTTCCAGGCTCCTGGGGGCCTGCCCAGGTGTCACGGTGGCACCCAGGATCTCTAAACATCACCTGCCTCCTCTGGGAGACCCACATCTCTTCCATATATCCTGGTGCTCTCCGAATGACCCTGGGAAAGGGGGAGTGCTATTCCCATCACACAGGTTAAAGCCAGGCTCAGAGGGTGAAATGACTTGTCCAAACGTCACACAGCACATAAGGGCCAGTTAGGTGGACCCTGGCTGTGCTGCATACTCTCCAGGGGCTTTGTCTGGAAAGGCCACTCATCCTGCTAAACCTTTCGTGATCTGTGAAGTGAGAACGAGACAGGAGCCTCCTGGACATCCTAGAATCTGGGTGAGAGGTTGGAAGGGAGGAAGGCGCCAGGAAGGGCCTGGTCCACACTGGTTTGTACTGACTAGCATGCAGATAGCTGATCACGAGCACGCCATGCCATACTGTTCTAGCTGCTGTACCGACGAATCCTGCTGTGCGTCTGGGAGGGAGATACTATGACAGGGGAGGAAACTGCAGCAGCCGACACACCTCCCCTATTGGCCCGGCCAGCACCTGTTTACAGATATTCAAGCTGAGGAATTATACATTCGCTGAAGTGCGTGGAAAACACGGATCTTGAGTGCCTGTAACTTTGACTCAGAGGGTTCAAGGCTGCTTAATCTAACCCTCACCTGACAGCTCTGCTCCCCATCCCAGCAAAATGTTTGAGGTTCTTGTTGATGTTTCATTCTATGCAGCCATCATTATTTATCCCTAAAAACAGTTATTAAGTTTTTCATTCCATATCTAGCTGGGGAGAAGGTGACAAAGATACCAGTGGGCTTCTCTCCTTGTCTTCCTTCAGCCTGGGTGTCACCAGGCCCTTCGGCAGTCAGGAGCCTGGGAGTGTCTGGTCCTTCCTCCCAGCATGAGGGGTCACAGTCCAGACTAGACAACATCAAACTTTCTCCACTAAGAACCAGGTAGTGTGTATAGTAGGCTCTGCAGGCCGCAATTGCTGCGATTGCTCAACTCTGCTGTTGTGGCATACAAGAGACTATATGAGCAAATGAGTGTGGCAATGTTCTAATAAAACTTTATTTACAAAAGGGGCCAGATTTGGTTATCTGTAGTTTGCTGACCCCTAGTCCAGATTCTTCTAGTGTAATCCGGTTACCACCCCCGGGGGCTTATTTACTGTTAATTGAATTTCAGTCCCTCCTCTCCCACCCTACTTGATTAGATTTGCATTTAATAAAATTTCCAGGGAAGTCCTGTTGCGCACATTAAGGTTTCAGGCCCCTGGCTATGGCAGAAGTTCCTGTAGTATCAGATGTCCACCCACAGGGGGGTCGTGAGGGGGTTCCAGGAGGCACCTACACGTGGCCTTAAGCAACCAGGACCCACAAAGGTGGAAAGTGATTTCCTCTTCAATTCACTTCCTTCCTTCTGTTCGCATGGAAAAAGTGCTAGGAGGCCGTTGACATCTTTGTGATACTTGCCAGTGGCCCCTTTTAACATAGAACCAGCCTCAGCATCCTCCTGAACCTAAAATTTAATAACATTGTTCTTTTGATTATTATTGTAATTGTTTCCATTTGGTTGCTGTTTTGGCGAGGGATACTGGCTTTCAATTTGCAGTGGTGGTGAAATGTTGCCTTTTCAACAGTCACTGTAGTTTAAAGGAGAGGGGTGAATATTTAAATACATATTTGAATATTGCCCAGGTCTGGCAAAATTATGGAAGTGGGGCATGAATGTTGGAAAAAGAAACAAAAAGTTGAGCATATGGCATTTGAGGGGTGGAAATTCAGGACACAGGGGGCAGAGGACTGTCGGGGACTTACCTGGACTCCACATATTGTCTGAATTTGGGACCCGTGTCAGCTCACTTCCCTGTCTGGCTGTTTCTTCAGCCTGAGGGTCAGGGGTTAGGGCAGGACTGGGGTCCCACTTGTCTCTGGAGTGGAGGTATCTCTGGGGGACAGTAACGTGTGAGTCTTGGCTGGGGGAGTGGGGGGAATCAAGACTCTTCGTCTGTGATTCAACCAGAAGAGTTTCACTTTCATAAGCTGAGTTTCTACTTATGATCGTGTTTGATACAATCCTTTTTTTTAACGCAACTAAAGCTGAAAGTTAGAATCCACTGGCCTTGGGATTGTCAAAGACGGACTGGCACATTCAATTTAGGTCGTAAGTGGATCTTCATTCTGAATTCCTTTGGTTGCAAGAGGTGGAATCTGCGCTCTAACCACTTGAAACACCAAAAGGAATGGTCAGTTTGAATGACCAAACCACAAGGGCCTTCCTGGCCAGGAGAGTTGGGTCTGTTCTCTCTCTGTGCTTTTCAGACTGGCTTCATCCTTGGGCTGGCTTTTCCTGGTGTTGACAACACCGCTACCAGCGGCTCAAGACAAACAACCTTATGCTCCTATCAAGACCCTTTGATTTCCAGAACTCCCAGGCAATCCCCAAGGTTGACGCCCATTGGACTAACTTGGACCCCAGGAACCAGTCTTCTGTGGACAGGAGTATTTGGTGTTCGCTTTGGTCAATCCTGAGTCACACATGCCCTGTCTCCATGGAGCGCCCCAACAGCATGGCAGGTACCGTACCCAACCCTTGGTGTGCAAAACCAACTAATCCAATGGGGCCTGGGTGAGAGACCCTATGTTTGCTGCCCACCCATAAAAGCTCGAGGCTCAGTGGAGTGCAGTGCTTCAAATTCAAATTCGCATTCTCCCAACCACAGTGTTGACAACTAGGGTACAATGCTGCATCCTATGAATTTGGGGTGTGTTCTGTTACACCCTATGCCCAAAACTTGACCAGATCTGGGAAAATTGTTACTGAAGAGTCAAAATTTCTACACATCCAAACTCCACCTTCTGGAACTTGAAGTAACATGGGAGCCCTAGAGGGAATCTGAGTCCTAGGAAGTTCCTTCTAGAACATTCCTTGCTGGTGACCAAAGTGTCTGTTAGCACATCTGGATCTTGACTTCATGGGTTTTTTGTTTGGGTTCCCCAGAGGTCACCTCGGGACGGGTTCACTGGGAGGCACAGGGAACAATGAAGGGAAGTGGGGTGTGAGATTGGGCTTAGGGTGTCTTTAGGGTGTGTGTTTAAGGTATGTGACCCTGCCAGCTACCAGGTGAGGATTGATGCTCAATTCCAGCAGGGGGTGGTCTCCAAGAAGTAGCGTATTGCCACAGAACTATTCTGCTTTGGGGGAGGGGGTTTATACATAGTCCCTGGCTGCCATAGGTGAGGCTGCTCCAAGGTTCTTGTTCCTGGCACTTCTGGGCTAGCCAGCACTTGGCGGGGCCCCCTCTGGGACGCTGTGCCAGCCTCCGGGCACAAAGTCACAGGTTCTGCTGGAATGTCAGCCAGACCGTAGGAGAGGTCAGCCCCAGGGTTACGGGGGAAGCTGTGTCTTCCCAGTGGGGGGCGGGGCGCTGCAAGGACAGCTTATGCCTGATGGAGCATCATCAGCAAGGGCGGGTCTACTTAACCTCAGTCATTTTCTGGAACTTCAGCCTTCCAGGAGCCATGAGCAGCTGGGGTGCCAGGGCATGAATCCTGATCTTGGGGACAGAGGTCTCTGGTTGATTGCAGGACTTCACAGCGGGGCACGTCACTGGGTCACAGGTCCTTCCTCTGTTGTCTTGGCACTGCCATGAGCACCTGGCAGAGTGGGGTGGCAGAGGGGTTCACAGCACTCAAAGCCTGGCATGGAGTGCATGCCCCATCAGGGCTGGTGGCGTCCATGCAGCTCTATCTTTGGAAATCCAGAAGCAGCAAATGCCTGCTCCGCTTGCATTATCCGCCATCAGAATGGCAGCTAATCACAATATCATTATTTATGAGAAAAATGGATTCAGCATTTTTATCCCAAACGGAAGCTGTTGACATCTTAGAATAGTCCTGGCAGAGGGAAAGCCCATTGCAAAATGCTCCTTCAGAAACAATTTGCAATCAGTGGGTCCGGCGTGCGGCCAGCGCTGTGGTCCTTGCTGGCTCTCTCTGCTAAGGGGGTAGAAGCTCTCACAGGAGGCCTGGGAGCCCAGAGCAGGAGGGCTGAGTCCTGGGACCTCAGCTTGTCTGCTCCAAGCTGACTGGGTTGTAGACATCTTGGCCATTGAGGGAAGGGGGGTCCATGGGGTCAGAGTCCCGCTTCCCCCTCCCGCTCTTTCTCTCTGGCCCTTCCTGACTGCCCTTCTATCTTCTTTTCTCCTTTCCTTTCCTTTCTTTGTTTTTTCTTTTTCATTTTTCCTCTTTAAAAATATTGTTGATGATGGAGGATTTCTGATATTTACTTCTTACAAATTATCACAATAATTAAGACCAAAGCTACTTTCCATCATCTCATTTAATCCTCCTTTTCTCTTCCTCTCTTCCTAGATACAACATGAATCACTAGCTACATGTCCCTCCAGCCTTTTCCCCTCCATTTGCATATAATCCAGATACACCTAGAAAACCTGAGTCTTTGTGTGTGTGTTTATATTCTAAAAATAACATCATCCTCTAGCTAGCATTCTACCCTTGCTTTTATCTTTTTAAGACCTTTTTTAAAGAGCAGTTTTAAGTTCATTACAAAATCAAAGAGAAGGTGAGGTTTCCCATAGGGTCCCTGCCCCCTCTGTACACAATCTCCACCATTACCAACACCCCCACCAGAATGGTGCCTGTGTTCGAATTGATGAAGCTGCACTAACACCTCATAATCACCTGGGGTCCAAAGTTTATGCTCTTGGAGTTGTGCATTAAATTGTACATTTGGACAAATGTACAATGCCGAGGACCCATCAGCATATCATCATGCACAGTAGTTTCGCTGCCTTAACGCTCCTCTGTGTTCTACTTAGTCCACCTTCCCTCATCCCCAAGCCTTTCAACCACTGATTTTTTTTTCTGTCTCCATAGTTTTGCCATAGGATGTAGTCTTTTTGATTGGTTTCTTGCACTTAACAATATCCATTTTAGATTCTTCCATGCCATTTCTTTTCAGCACTGATTTCTTGTTAGCTCTGAGTAACAATGCATGCCTGGATTTCCCATGTTTATTTGTTCACTCACCTGCTGAAGGGCACTGTGCCTTTGGTGTTATGTCTAAAAAGTCATATAAGCTTTTTTAAAATTTATGGTGTTATCTTTGAGGAATTTTATAATTTTTCATATTGCACTTCGGGCTATGATTTGTTTTAATTTTTGTGAGGAGTGTAAGTTCTGTGTCTGGGTTCATTTTTTCACATAGGGTTTCCAGTTGTTCTAGAACCACTTATGGAAAGTCTATCTTGACTCCATTTGCCTTTATCACTTTGTCAAAGATTAGCTGATTATATTTACAGAGATTTTTTGTGAGCTCTGTTTGTCCATTCTTTCACCAGTGCCACCCCGCCTTTGTTACTATAGATTTACAGTCAGCCCTGAAGTCGATAGTGTTAACCCCCCAGCTTTGATCTTATTCAATATTGTGGTGACTGTTCTGGGTCCTTTGCTGCTTCACATAACTTTAGAATCGCTTTTATCAATATCCATAAAATAACTATTTGAGATTTGCATTGGGTTGCATGAGATCTATGAATAAGGTTGGGAGTAAAGACACCTTAGCATTAGTCTTCTCCATGAATATACACTCTCAACTTCCTTAGTTCTTCTTTGAGTTCATTCCTCAGACTTTTGTGGTTTTCCTCAGCAGCTCAATGCAACCCCGAGGTGCCCGGGGTTCTCCCTGGAGGTTGTACGTGTCTCACAGGAAGGCAATTGTGTTTGCAGTGAGATCTGCCTGGCCCCATGCAGCTCCCTGTGCTGGACAGATTTGGGGCCCACTTGCCTTACTTTCCTTCAGCCGCAAACTCGGTGGGGAAAATCCCCAACTTTTGGAACACACATCCTGCTTTCTCCTAGGAGACGAAAAGAGGAACAGAGAAAATAAATGTCGCTCTCTCTTTTGTGATGAGCCAACTGACCATCATTGTTTTAGTCAGATGATCCAAGCCTGACTCCTGGGGCCCATGATGCAGTGGGGAGAGGGTCTATGCTTTGGGGAGCAGGGACTGTAAAGCAGGCTTCTCGCAGAGCCACACTCAGACTGTCTCCAGACACACGAAGGTGAGCGTGCGCTCGTGTGGACCAGAACAGAAAGGGCGCAGAGGGCTGAGGGGAGGCCGAGAGGCTTCTTCAAGTGAGTTCACTGGGTTCCCACTTTTCACTTAGAAAAACGCCCGGAGTGGGGTGGAGGTTGGCACAGGACCGGGCAGGCCTGAGCACGGCTTCTGTTCACAGCCTGACCGTGGCCGCGTCAGGCCTAGCTGAGGACGGCGCCCCTTCCTCGTGCCACTGAGAGAAGAGAGAGGAGGGGCCAGAGAGACCGGATGCCGAGAATCCTGCCGTGTAACTGGACCCCGCGGGCCCTCGGGCTGCCGCTGGGACACATGAGCCCTCTTCAGGGCAGTCCATGTCTTCACACCCACCCAGTAAATCAGGACAAGTCCAAAGCCCTATCTTACTCTCCCCATGAGCATGCCACGTGAGTGCCATTGCCAGGGGTCAGCATGTTACAGGGCAGCCCTAATATAAAATGGGTTTGCCTGACTGGGTCCTCACCCGCGCGCTCGAACGGCACTTATAATGCCCCAACTGCAGGCACACACAACAAAGGTTAATAA
>JAGFMF010011663.1:5104550-5213646 GCA_019455555.1 Galemys pyrenaicus | reverse complement strand
ATGTACCACAGCTTCCCGATCCACTCATCTGTTTTTGGGCATTTAGGTTGTTTCCAGGTCTTCCCTATTGTAAAGAGTGCTGCAATAAACATAGGGGTGTGCTCCTTTTTAACTGGCATCGCAGACAAACCACTTTACCTATTTACAGAAGGGGCCATCAGGGATGGAGGAACCAGGGCAGGTGAGCTGGTACCAGGACTGCACCATAGGAGCTGTCCGAGGTGCTGGTCTCAGTCTTGCCCATCTTTTAGATGCTGAGGTTTGCAGGAACTTTGAAATCATTCACTTCTATCCCCTGTATCTCTGGGGTTTTCTAAGCATCATCTAGAGAGTTATTGCCTGGAGTTTGCAAAGTGATGTGTTGAGCTAGAACGAGTACAGGGAGAGGAGTCAGGAAGAGAGGATTTAAGTAGGGCAGGTTGAGATCATCTCATTGCATGCTCACAATCATTCACCAGAATAACCACCTTAGTCATGTCAAACACTTTGTTGACCACTTACTATGTGCCAGGCACAACCACTGTATAGTCCTCTATCATGTAGGTCCATACCCATCCTCACCTACAGATGAAGAAACTTGGGGTGTGAGAGAGAACATCACCACTGCAGGAGATTCCAACAGTTCCTAACACATCATGCTTGCCCTGTGCAGTGTAGGATCCAATGCCTAGAAAGCAGCCCTCAACCAATGGCAGATGATATTAATGGGAAAATACCCTTGTCTTAGGTTGGGGTGATTCTGAAGTGTGTCTCCCTGATGGCGTTAGGCTGGAGTTGTCCTGTGGACCTGACTTGATGACACTCCCTCTGCTGTCTTTTGTTGCTTCTCCCATCTCACTTTCTGGTACATCCAGACTCTCAGATGATCTCCCCACCTCCCCACCTCCTGTTATTCATTGCATGTCTCCTCGCCCATGCTGTATCTGAGTTGTTCTGTGTGACCAATACAATGTGAGGGAAGTGATGGAATGTCACTTCTAAGATTAGGCTTTGAAAGACGCTGTGGCTTCTTTCCTCATCACTCACTCTGGGGACAGTCTGCTTCCATGCCATGGTGGCCACATTGGGAGGAACTGAACCCCTATCCAGCAGCCAGTGGTGGATCAAGGGCTTCCAACAACCATTAGTGAGCTTGGAGTGAACATTCAGCTCTAGCTGAGCCTTCACATGACTGCAGTCCTGACAGCTTGACTGGAACGTCCCAAGACATCCTGAGCCAGAAACTCCCAGCCAGATCACCTCCAGCTCCCTGGCCCTCGGAGACCATTTGCTCAAAGGCATTTGTTGTTTTACATTGCTAAATTTTGGAGGCAATTTTTTATGGCAACAGGTAATGAATACATGTTCTCACATCACTACTGGTATTTCCTAGGTTTGCCTCCAAGTAAATGACTTAAACTCTAATCCTTATTTCAAGAGGCATGGTCTCTGGGGGAACTTAAACTCCTGTCCTGATGCAAGGGCACCTACTTGGTAAGTGGAAGGCCCAGAGTACATGAATTGACTGACCAAGAGCCCAGGGCAGTACATGTCACTCTCACCTCCAGCCTGCAAGGGCCAGGCGTCCTTTGGTGTAACACCCAGCCTGGTCACTTCCACATGGAGAGCCCCTGTGACCAAGCTAGGTGCTCAGTCAGTTCTTGTTGCTTCCCGCCTTTCTTATGGGTGTTTGACTTCATCAAGTCAAGATATTCTGCTTTGGATTAAAATTTGATAACATGAACTCTGTATTTAGAGTGTCTGCATTCAAATTCAAATCCTGGTTCTGAAATTCACTAGCAGTGTGATTTCGGGCAAGTTGTTTAAACATTTCTGTGCCTTGGTTTCTTCATCTATAAAATGGGGGTCATAGGGGCATCTACCTCCTAGTACTGTGGGGAGGATTAAACAAATGGTTGCATAGTCTTGGTGAACGTCCAGTACATAGGGGCCTCCCTCGTGGCACAGTGGGTTGAGCGCTGCACTGTGAAGCATCTGCCACACTGCAGCATGAGTTCGATCCCTGGCCAGGGAGGGGACCCACATGGTGCAGCAGACCTCTCCTGCCTTACCTGCTGCTCCCCTCAGCAGTGCATTTTAGTCCATCTGCCTATTCTGCTCCCCACTCTGTCTCTGGTGAGTCCTCTCACCTCCCACGCCTCTGACCTGTACCCCAGCTCTTGTATGCATAAACAAATAAATCTTTAAAAAATATGTCCAGTACATAAGATGTGCCATATAATAGAATCATTTTATGCCTGTCTCCCTGTACATTCTCATCCACAGGGCACACAGTTCAGGGAGTCATTGTCTGCCTTGATTTGGGAGATGCCTTTGAGAGAAGTGAGACAAGATATTCTTCTGTTCCCAGAGCTCCCCAGGAGCCTTCACCAGACATGCATAACTTGGAATGAACTTTCACCTAACCCTGACAACACAAACCTTTTGGGGAGTGGGATGGATGAGGAGGGGTGTGATGGAGAGGGAATATACTCTGTGAACTTCAAAAACTTTTTTTTTTTGTGCCAAGAATGAATCCTGGCAGCCTTCCCAGCAGGTGCTCAGTAAAAACACATCAAAGGATAGATTGGAAAAAAGCCAAGATGAACATCTCTGCCTTGAAAAGAGGGGTGCCCTTTGCATAAAATAAAAACTTACGGGGCATTCACACAGTAACACCTGGAGTACACACGCATGTCCTGCCCTGTTCCTCATGGAATTCTGACCCCAACTCCTGGCTGGTGTCAATATTTTTGCTGGAGACCCTGAAGGCATCATAATTCATATTCATCTCCCCCGTTGGGTTAGGAATATTGGCCCATTTATGCCTGATTATGCTAATTAACTAGATTTTTTAAAAAGGAGACAATTATTACCTTCAGTTTGACAGTTTCTAACTCCATTAGCAGTCACAGCTGCCAATATCATGGTGCTGATTAGTTATCGCGGATTGCTGGAGAAAGACAATTATCAACAGGATGCACCCCCCGCCTCTCCTGTGGAGTTGGGGACGGGGGCCCCATGGTTCTGGCCCACTGAAGTTGGAGCAGGAAGCAAGCCCTGGAGTGGCCACCCAGCAGCTGAGCTTACTGCTTCCCATCAGGGTGCCCTGGCGACCTAAGGCCCCTTCCCCATCCGTGTCGCTTTCCATGGTCCTGAAACACTATGCACAAGGCCTCTTGCTTTGACAAGCCTTGGCTCCTGGTTCTGGAAACTTGTGGCCAAGTATTCCCACAGCTTATACCTGTCTTTGCTATTTTTCTATTCTTTATTTCTTTATAAGCATTTTTGTCTTTTTTTATACTGTCACAGAATACTTAGGCCCGTGACTTATTAATAATTTACGGGAGTGATTTCACATACCGTTGACAGTTCCATAATGCTTCTGACAGTTATACACTTTATTTCTGTCTCTGAGAGGCTGTGAGGGGGTGCCCATGTGACCTTGGCTGCCTTCCCCAAGGTTTTGATTTTGAGCAGAGATGGCACTTGGGAGGGGGGTAGCCAAGGAAGCATCCAGAGATGCTGCCTTCCACTTTAGGGGGCAGAGGGCAAGGGATGACCAGTGTTCCCAAAGGGACAGTAAGTAAATGAGGCTCTTGAGCAGAAGGTCGATGGTCTCTGGCCTCCCTCTATGGGATCACAGTTATAATCATAAACCTCATTTACAACCACTTTATGCCAGGTGTTGGGCTAAAAGCACTTTGCATGCTCCCCTGACTTCCACCAGAATCCTAAGACCTGAGAATCATTAGTGCATTTTCAGATGAGTCCATTTCCCACAATTCGTGAGCAGAAGATCCAGGATTTGACTTCCAAGTCACATTCCACTGCCCTATCTGTAAACGGGCAGTGACCCTAGCCCCCGGTCATTGTGAGGGCAAGAAGAGATGGTGGTCATAAAACACTTGGTGCCAGTAACTGAGTCCCTTTCTTCCTTCCTCCTCTTTAATCCTCCCTCCCCCAAGTGCTGCAATCCCCAGGGTTGCAGTGGAGACAGGTGAGCTGCGGGCCTCCTGCTCAGGTTGCAGGCACCTTGAATTCCCTCTGTCTATCTGGGGTTGAACTGCATGAGTACTCCCAGACCACAGTCTGAGGTTGAGAAAGCATATGCGTATGCACACACGTACGGAGTGGGCTTGTACGTCACTGCATGGTGTCCACATGGATTGGACAAACATGCCCAGGGCAGGAACTTGCTATGTCACCTGTGTGCGGACAGATACTTCCCCCTGAGCTATCACTCAGGTCGGGAGAGACTGAGGCAGGAAGGTGGGAATTCATGGAGGTTGAGGGCAGGTTTGGACTGAGGTTGGGAGCTGGAGAGGCCCTAAGGCTTACAGGGGCGAGAGGAACAAGGGAGGGATGAGCTCTCCAGGGAACACCCAGACTTCCCTCTGATGCCTGCACCCTCTGGGCCACGGTTGCAGTCACATGGCAAATGAAGGACTGAGACCCAGGCAGGCAGCCTTGCCTGGATCACCCCATATAGAAGGCAGAGCCGGGGGAGAGCCAGCTCCTGGCCTGGCTCAGGGGTTGCCTTAAATTCTAGAGCACGGGCAAGGACTCGCTTGAGGCAGTTGTGTGAAAGGTGACGCAGGACACAGGCGTGGGGAACAGGAAGTGAGACACCCTGGATTTACACAAGACCATGGTGTTGCTTGGGGGAAGTGAGGAGCCTACGCAGGCAGAGCCAGCTGGAATTAAGAGGTCAGGAGCTTGAGAGTCGCAATCAGATGTGCTCTGGGCACCAAGATGCATCTGCCATTTACATAGGTGCCCTTGGGGTGACTCCATGTCATTCCTGGTCCCTGGCAGGACTGCTCTCTCTGAACAATAATGCCAGCTAACACTGAGCCTTACTCAGGCCAGGCCCCATCCCCTCACTTTACATATATGAGCTCATTTAATCTTCCCAGCCGCCCTGCAAGGTCAGTGCTGTTAGTGTGGCTGTTTCCACTTCCCAGATGAGAAGACTGAGGCACAGCCTTCCCAGCGATGAGGGCTGGACACGAACCTGGCTCCAGAGTGTGCAGTGGAGACGGATGGCCTGTAGGCACCCCCATGACACCCACGCCCCAGTTTCCTGACCTGGCGAGTCTTGGGACACTTGGCCCCAGCAGCACGTGGCCAGTGGCTGGCTCAGGTTACTTCGTGGGGACGGCTTTGAGCAGGTGCATTCCCGGCGCTGGGACAACAGGGCTCCTCTGGTCCTCACGCCTGGGGGTGTCTCAGGAGAAGCTTGCCTCCCATCCTGGAAGTGCAGGCTCAGCGCTGCTGAGACGTGGCTGCCCAGAGGGCGTGGCCGCCACGGCTGCTCCGTCACAGACAGTGGGAAGCCGGCTAGGCCACGAGCACTTGCCGAGTGCAGCTCCCTGGAGGCTCCGGGGTCACTGTCCGGGTGGGCAGGGGTCAAGGGTTATCGGAGGGGACGGATGCAGCAGAGGCGTGTGGTGTAGAGCGGGACTGGCTCTCTCCCCGCTGGGAGTTGACCGAAGAACCCAGACACCAGGGGCTGACCCGAGCCAGGTTTCCCTGCTCTGGAACATGGAGACAGAGTGGAGTCTCTACCTGCCCTGGGGCTGTCCATCCAGGCCCTGGACACTTCCCCGCGAGACCCCAGATGCACGCAGGGTGAGCGTCCAACAGAAGGAAGAGGCCAATCGCAGCAGACTAGATCCCAGCAGCCACTACGGCTGGGCCTGGCCTCTGCGGGAGGCTGCCGGGCGGCGCCGGGTGGCACACTCGCAGCAGATGACGAGACGAGGCGGAGAGAAGCGAAGCCGCTTGCTTAGCTCACCGACACCGCCAGGATCTCGGCTCCCGAGCCCCGCCCGGCCTGTCCACGCTGCAGCTCTGCACAAGCCCCAGGCCCTGCAGCTCGCGGAGCCTTGGAGAGCCCCATGGACGGCATGGACATCAGGCGATGGCGCGACCACGTGGCTCAGAGCTGGGGGCTGGGTCTGGAACCGACTGGGTTGCCCTGAGGTCCTACTGCTTTGGCCACCTCCCTCCCCGCTGCCTCCGCAAAGCCAGGGGGACACACCTTCTAGAACACCAGCAGGGGCCGCAGGCCTCCCCGACCAACCGGATGAGAACAGCCCTCTGCACTGGCAAGAGGCAGGAATCGGGGCCAGAGGCACCCACAGGAGAGGAGCGGTGCAAGATGACAGCCGTGGCCAGTGGGCCTGCGGGCGGTGGGCGGACTGGGTCAGGGTCCAGGCCAGGCTGACCCACTGGGGGCTTTCCCCTCTCCGAGCTTTCCTGGGGGGGTCTCCTCCCCACTCACGGCACTGGCTGAGTAGGCTTGCCCCTGCCCAGTCCCCAGTCTCCACCTGGGGACACCAGGACGCTGCTCCCCCAGAGCCCCGCTGGGCGAGCACATGAGCTGCCCTCAGGGCCCAGGGAGGCTGTCTGAGAGATTCCAGCCCCTGAGTGGCAAGGGGGTGCTCGGCAGGCCCTGGCCATCTTTTGGGGAGCCATTTCTGGCCAGCGGCTTCTGTCCAAACCCCGATAACCACGTACCTCAAGGACGACTGTGAAAGCCACTGCGTTAACCCCACTGTGCTGGGGGCTTCGCAAGCCTCGAAGGAGCCCTGGCAGCGGCTGGAGAGGCAGAAGTCGGTTTCCGTCTTCCTGCTGTCGTGGGCTGCTCAGAGAGGCCCAGCAACGTGCCCGCAGCCGCACAGGTCTGCAGGAGGTAAGCCCGGACCTTTGCTGCCGGGCCCAGCTTTCCCTCTGCCTGCGCCGAGGCTCATGGGTCTCCTTTCCGGAGAAGGGGTTCCCAGTCCCGACAAACTTGCAAACAGCCATGAACTCCTTGGGGGAGTCTGAACAGGCAGGGTAGGAAGGGGCCGTGGGCCCCGGACTTCTTAGGAGTCTCTGGTGGGCTTGGGGGCCCACTTTAAGGCAGGACCTGATGTGAACGTGGGCGTTCTAGGTGGGAGTCCCAGGTGTGTGTCCATCTGTCCTTGTCTGGGTTGGTTTCCCCAGATTGGGAGACCAGGGAAGAAGTGGCAGAACTCTCTGGATCCTGAGGGATTTGTTCTGCATGCTGGCGGCCACGTGCTTACGTCAGGGGTGTGTGTGTGTGTGGGGGTGTTTTTGACGCTGCTGCTCTGAACGTGCCCCAAGACCCTGTCTGGCAGGACACTCAGCCTAGGGGTGAGAGGTGGGGTGCAGAGGGCAGACTCGGGCTCCCCACGCATCTGAGCACCTTGCAGCGATGGGCCCCGTTGCGCAGGGGCAGCTGGCCTAGCCTCCAGTCCGTCCTCTCTCCTGTGCCCCGCTCTCCGCCTGCCACCCAGACCCCATGTCCCCTGCACCCCAACCAGCGCCCCCTCCGCCGTGGGACTTGCATTTGCTCCGTGCCCTGCCTGGGCTGCTGCTGTCCGCCCACCGGCCGGAGCCCTCCTGGAGCGCATCCTCAGATGCCTCCTGGACCCTCCTTCAGGAGCAGCCCACGCCGGCCTGCGAGTCACCGGCTCCGACCCCTGCCCTCTCGTGCAGGTGTCGACGTCGTGTTGGTTACCGACTGCGGGTTTATCGGTCCGTGCGGCCGGGCCAAGGGGCTCGGCGTGGCCTGCTCTAGCCCCACCCCGCGCTCAAGCCCAGGCTTCTGGGCGGGACCTTTTTCCTGCTCCTGGCGCACGGCCACTTCTGAGTCTGTTGACAGAGGAAGACAAAGGCTGACACAAACAGTGAAAAGACGCTTTTAAGGAGACGTGAGTGAGGGCTGCAGGCGGTGGTTCTGGGAGCCCAAGTCCATCAAAACAGGAGCCAGGTGAGAAGGCCTCGTTGAGCCGAGGGGCCGCGAGAGCTACAGCCAGGGGAGAGGCCGGGGGCAGCCACGGGCCCTCCCCTCCCCAGCTAGGCCTGGAATAAGCTGCCCAGTCCTGGGTCCAGCTGAACCCAGAGCTGAATGCTGCTCGCCCGTGCTCAGTCTTGGGGTATCTGCAGGGCCCGCCCCGCTCGCCAGGCTTCTTCGGGGGCCCAAGCAGAGGATGTCCCACGGCTAGGTGTGGAATGATCACGTTTGACACGAGAAGACAAGACCATGGGAAATTTCAGAGGGAAAAAATCCAAACAGCTCGCTAAGAAAAATCTGCGTGTGCATGCGTGTCTGAGTGTCTGTATGAGGGGACCCCTTGTTCAAGCCCTGCTGCACCTGTGGAGTCTGAGGCTCGGGGGTGGGGGAAGGAGCTAGCCTGCAGCCACGCGAGACAGTCAGAGCCAAGGCCCGAGGTTTTCTGGCTCCCAGGCCCCATGCGCATTTCGTTCCTCTCGGCCTCAGTTTCCCCATGTGTAAAATGAGCAGGCAGAAGCCGGTTAGAGACGATAGAAGGTTGCCCTTGTGTGCCAAGTCCGTTCTGCCCATGGCTGGGGCCGGCCCCTGCGGAGAACAGGCACGGCTCAGCATCGCCCGTGCGGCCCAGGAACTGGGGTCCGTGTTTGCTGGGGGAGTCGCCTGCCTGAGAGCCTCCAGCCCTGCTGTCTGCTGCTGCGCAGTCGACCTGTCGCCGGTTCCTGCACCTCGCTGAGCTCAGGCTGTCCCAGGCCGGCCCGGGAGCACTTCCACAGGCCTCCTGGAGGATGGAGCTGCGCTCAGCCTCTCTCTGTGTGTCCCCAGCAGGAGCAGCCATTGCCTAGCGACAGGGTGGGCCACCAGGCGTCTGCAGGGTCCCAGAATCTGGGCTAGCATCTCCTCATCACCCACCTCCCCACGTGGGCCTTGGAGACTCCACAGCAGCCCCATGCAGGTCCCCTGAGTTGGCACCCAATACCACTTAACGGAGTCATATTTTGAGGGGTCCCACAGCTGAGTTCAAGCGCTGGCCCTGCTGGACATGCAGTGGTCAGGGCTGCGGCCTCACCTAGCTGAGGTCAGTTTCTTCGTCTACTCACCGGAGCGAACCTCCCTGAACTGACTAGGCTGCTGGGAGGGTTACGGTGATGAAGTTGCATGTGGTCTTCCCCTTGGAGCACCCCCTCCTCGAGGGGTCAGATGCAGGCCCCGCTGCCCATCCCACCCAGAAGCCTGGCCGGACATGGGTCAGTCCTGAGCACCCGCTGTGTCCCACCAGCTAGGACGCACTCCGCACGCGTGAGCTCATGGACTCCTCACAAGCCTGGGAGGAGGGAACGAGCTCCCCATGTCACAGATGGAGAAGCCGAGGCCAGAGACTCAGGTGACTAGGCCAGGTCACATAGAACCTCTGCGCTTGACCCTCCCCGGACGAGGCCTCCCCTAGCTGCTCCATGGTCCCCTGTCCCCCCACCTCTCGCCCCCTGTGGCTGTGCTCTGCGCAGGGACGCCCAAGGACGCCTGGGCCCATGTCTCCCTCCCTGTCTCCTTCCTGGACACCTAACACTGGAGCCCATCCCCCAACAGGGCTGGAGGGGCTTTGGGACCACCTGATAGTAGCAGAGGTCAGTGCCCTGTCGGGCCTGTCCACAGGGAGCTCATTCCCACAGGCCATTTGCAGAAACGTGATTGGCCCTGCCCCTGCAGCCTCGCTGGGCTGGGCTGGGCGACCAGAGGTCCAGGTCTGGTGAACAGATGCTGGGGGGGGCGCACATGTCAGGGGCCTGATGACGGCGCCGGCTCATTGCCAGGAGGGGTGAAAGGTGTGAAGGGAGGGGCAGCGGGACATGCAGAGGACAGACAGCGCCTACAGGGGGCGTTGGAAGGAAGAGGAGGTAGAGAAGGGCAGCCATGTCAGGGGACGTGATGCGGGGTAGGGAGCGGATGGGGATGCTGGAGAGAGAAGGGGTCTCAGGAGAGGGGTGGCCACACACGCCCTCTGCCCACGGGTGACCCTTGGCTCCCCTGCAGGGCTGCTGGCCAGCGGCACACGGCCCAGAGCACGAGAATCCCAGTGCCGCTGCAGGGCTCTGGACGGGCTGCGTTCGTGCAGGCCGCGGGCCTGGGTACCGGAACCAGACTGTGCTGCCCCTGGCTGCTTCCCGCATCCCGGGAGGGCACATCCCCGCCCAGAGCACCGCATGCTCTCCCAGGGAGGAAGGAGCAGCGAGCGGGGTGCAGACTGGGGCGCATCTGAAGCCTCGTGGGCGGATGGGGTTGGGGAGGTGGAGGGTGTCTTCGAGGGCTGGTGACGTCACCGCACTCTCCTGAGATCACCGACCCCTGCACCCGTCACAGGCCCGCTGGCCTCCTGCGTCTGAGGACTGCCCGCCGGTGTAGGAGCGAGCCACCCACCAAGGCAACGCTGAACAGTCCCGCGCTGCAGAGGAAGAGGCAGACCCTGGCGGGAGCGGCTCCCTGGCTCCCACGGCGCGGCTCAGCAGGAAGAACCAGCACCGCGTCTCATGCACACACCTCTGGCCGGGTCTCCCGCTCCTGGGGAGGACTCGGACTGGCCTGCGGGACGGTGGGGAGTGCTGGCGCAGGCCGCTCACTGGGTTCAAGCCTCAGGGCCACTGCCTCGTCGGGAGGGGCAGGGCAGCTCCCCTCATCTCTGCAGGACGGGTGCCTCAGGTGGGCACAGAATGATGTCTCGGAAGGGGGCCGGGGGCCGGGGTGGACCGTGAGCCCAGGCTGTCCAGTGAGGGCCGGTCATTAAAGCCACATCCCCACCGAGGGCGGCCTCAAGTGGGCAGAGGCAGGACCTCAGGAGCGTGTGTGCACGCGCGCTTGCGCGCATGTGCGCAGGGGTGCTGGGCTGACCGGAAGGGAAGCGGGGCTTGCCCTGGCCACAACAGCCCCGCCCCCAGGCCGGCCACGCCTGCAGGCCCTCGGGAGAGCGCCGTGCTTCTGTCCTGTGTCTTCTGAGGGCGGTGGAGGAGGGCGGTGGAGGAGGGCGGGGGTACGCCCTAAAGCCCAGGGGTGGAAAGGCAGAGCGGGAGCACCCACACCTGTCTGGTGGCCCCTGGGTGCCGGCCGGGCTGCGGTCCGTGGGTGCGGGAGCCAATACTCCGGAGGCCTGGCGGGGGCGGGGCGCTCGCCACAATCAAGGCGCAATCAGCGCTCATCAGCGCGTTCTTGAAATAGACCCAACTGGCTGGGGGAAGCAGCGCGGGTTTGTATAGCAGCAATCAGAGGGAGGCAATTTTAGATCGCGGGAACAAGAGCTCTTTGTCCGCACGCAGGGACTCTGCCGAGCTCTGCGAGCCCACTGCGCTGGGGGTAGAAACCCCCTCGCTGCAGCTGCCCAGGCCCAGGAAGGGGGCGTGGAGAGCGGTCCCGCTGCCTCCAGGGCGCTGGTAAACTCTGGTGACCCTGGGCCGGCCCTACTATGTGCTGGGGGCTATGCTGTGAGCAGTGGGCTGCCTTCTGCAGGGGAGGCCCGGAGGAGCCGGCTGTGCCTTAGGTGTCTGCTAACACGTGGAGCTGGGCGCGACAGCAGGGGCCTCCAGAGGCCGGCTCCTGTCACTGCGGTGTGGGCAGGAGGGGGCGGGTGGGAGCCACCAGGCCCCAGGAGACGTTATCCCAGGTAAGACAGACGTCCCGACGGCACTCCCAGGCTCTGCCAGTGCCTGCGGGCCTGAGGCTTCAGTCGCAGCAGGGCAAGCTGAGGCTCTGAGAGGGGCTTGCCGGAGGTCGCCCAGATGGAGGCCGCGGTGGTCACCCCCACAGCTGCGAGTTGCAGAGCCTCACTTCATCTGGACCCTCTTCAGAGGCCCAGTCCCTGCCACCAGCTCCAGGGAACCTTCTCTGCCAGCCCTGGGGTTCCGCTGCACGAGGCTTGGGGTGTGGGTGGTGTTGGACTTAGTGGGGTATTTAGTGACCTAATCTCATTCTCCCTTCTGTTGGGGAGAACCCTCCCCTGATTTCCTTCTGGGGTGTTCTCAGGCAGAGAGGGAGAGGGGTGAGGGGCCTATGGGGGCGGGGAGAGGATGCACTGGGGACAGGAGACTAGGTGGGGTGCTGGGTGGTCTGGGCAGCGGCTCAGGCAGATTCGAGAGATCCAAGGTCGCTGGCTGACTGATGTAAGGTGGGGAGCGAGGAGGCCTCACACCTCAGCTGTCCTTGACTTCTCAGGCACCCTTCGCCTCCACCCACTCAGCGGTTCCGTGGTCTGACTTCACGTCAGCGCGCGGTCCCGTCTGTCCTTCCCCCGGGTCCAGCCCTCACCTCATCTGCATCGCAACGGCCTCCCCACTGGTCTCCCTGCTTCTGCCCAAGCTCCGCACAGCAGCCAGCAGAGGCCCCTCCCGGGCTTCCTCACTTTGCCCTACATCAGCCTCCCAGGCCCCTCGGGCCCCCACACCTCTCTTACGTCCTCCACACCCTTCCCTTGCTCGCTCTGCTTCAGCCACCCTGTCCCCACTGCTAACTCTCCTGATAAGCCCTCACCACAGGGCCTTTGCATGTGCTGCTCAGCTACCTGGAATGCTCTTCCCCAAGCCAGCCACGGACTCCTTCTCTTGCCTTCTCAGTGAGCCCCCCGACCATCCTATTAAAAATTCAACCCCACCCCAAACTTCTGGCCCTCTCTATGGTTCACCTCCTCTTTGATTTTAGCCAGATTGATTATTCCCTTTTGCTTATGTTTTTAGTTTTTAAAATGTGCGTTGCCTTGTTCTCCCACTAGAATGTGAGCTGCGCGGTCAGGGCCACCGTGGGTGCCCCGCCAGTACTTGCTGAAGGCGGTGGTTAGATGCTGGTGTCCTTCGCTGAGCTAGGAAGAGACCGGTGGATGTCGGGGTAGATGAATTCAGTTCGGAGACTGAGTTTGAAGTGCCCCAGACGGCCTGAAAGACAGCCCTCAGAAGGCGCTCAGCTCTGCAAGCATACTCGCGTTTCCTCAGCTGGGCCAGCAGTCCCAGCTCCTCAGTGTGGGCGTGTGGGGAGAGGGGTGAGCTGCCGAAACGGGTGCACACAGTCAGCCCTCACGGAGGGTGGCTTCCTTCTCCCCTTCCCGACCAGCCGCTACAAGTGCTGAGACATGCTGGAAGCTGCTGGAGGCCCATGAATGCCACGGGCGATTATACCACTCAGAGGGGTGTCTTCCTCCGTTTCTCCCTCACCCTGGAGTCCAGCTCCTGGGTCACCCAGGGCCCCCCACTCCCAACCCCAGGGAGACAGGAGCTGGGGAGCAAAGGAGAGTTTGTTGAGGCGATGCCTCCCTCCCCTCTCCTTCTTGTATTTCTCCCAGTCATGAGAATCGTTTTTAATTCCTTTCTGGCCCTCATTTCTACCCAGCCTCTTGTGGTGTGGGGAGGATTTTTTAAAAATAACTTTATTGATTTTACTTTTTAGAATATAAAGGCAATAGATGCTCTTTGTTCGAGAAAAAAATAGATCATACAGAAAAAGAGAAAAGAAAACCAGCCCGAACCTTGTTACCCAGAGATAATCATCATCTACATGTCCATGTTGGGTCTTTTCCTCTTTGTTCGGTGTTTATGTCCAAGTGGGTTGTGGGCGGGACTTCGGGTGGAGGGAGCAAGGTGGGGGGGTGGCGTGAGCAAAGGTGGGGAGGCGGCAGGCGAGGCGAAGCGAAGCGGGGAGACTGCCGACTCCTCGCAGCTCACACGCCGGCTCATGCACCTGACCCCCTCCCCGGGGAACTTCAGCAAGGCTGTTTCCCAGGCCGCTCTCCGTCCAGCTGGGGCTCTATAACCAGCGCCAGGAGCCTCTCTCTTTTACTCCATTACTTTCAGGATGACGGAAAGTGAGAGCCCCTGCATTAGCCCCGCGGGGCAGATGAGGAGGCCCAGCGAGGCAGAGTGACACTCCGAGGCGCGAGTTCAGAACTCGGCGAGAGTCTCCTGCGCCACTGGGCCCTCTGACTGGCCCTGAGATCTCGGGGGACCCCATCGCCCTGTGGCCCAGCTGTGCGCCTTGCTCTCCTTTCAGCCTCTCGGTGTCTTGCTGGCTTAAGGGGCTCATGGCGCCACTGCACGGCCGAGGAAACTGAGGCCAGAGGGGACGTCACTGCCTGAGGTCACACAGCTGGGGGGCCGTAGGACTGAGCTCGGTGCCTGGCTCTTGGGGAGTGCTACAGGCTGGGGCTAGGATGGGGAGGCAGTGAAAAGCGGGAGCTGTGGAGCTTTTCCAAGGACCCGTTATCCCGCAGTTGGGCCCCAGGCTTGGGCTGCGTGACCTCGGCAGCGCTGGGCCGGGGAGGGGCTTGGCTTCGCCGCAGCGCCACCTGCTGTCTGATTGGCGGCGGTGCCCCGCGGCCCCGGAGGGGGCAGGGCGGCTCCTTCTCCCGCCAGACCACCCTACCACCCCCGGGAACAGAGGACAGCAGGACGCTGCCTTGACAGACGTGCCTTGAGCTCCACCCGCTGTGCCATGCCGGGCAGGTGCCCCCACAGTGCGCCCCACGCCCCGTCTGTGAGGGGGGTTGCAGCCTGCTCCGTGGGGCTGCTTCTAACTCTCCTGCCAGCGGCTGTGGAGACCTCGGCCCTCGAGTCTGACCCGAGGGCTTCGCGGGGTGCTGGGAGATGCGCCAGGACCGCCGCCGCCAGGAACAGCCACAGATAGTTTGTTCATTCCTTTAATTTTAAAAAATGAGTAAGCAGACAACCGTGTGCCCTTGGGATACCCAATAAAAACGTTCATTGTGCAAAACAGTACAACCTTTTTCGTTTTTTAATAATACTGTAAATATCTCGGAAAGGATGTATTGTTTCTAATGAATATCAAAAAAGTCACCACGGCCCAGCCCCACGTCTCCCTCCCCGCCCCCGAGTTACCCAGCTTCTAGTAGGAAATTACAAAACCCCAAAGGACAGAAGCCCCCGCGGCCACGGCCACGGTGTGGCCAGTGGGTCCACGAGCGAGGCAGAGCGCCCCGCGGCTGTGGGGGTGGCGGCGGCAGAGAGGGGACCGAGAGCAGCCGGAGAGGAGACAGGACGGACCCAGCAGGGGCGCCCAGCAGCTCTTCCTGGTCCGTGGGAGGAGGCCAGGGGTCAGAGGTCCAGCTGTGTGTGCGTAGGGGGCCCAGAACCCGCCCCCAGCCCCCAGGGGTGCCCGTGGCCCTCTGGGCAAACAGGCTTCAGTCTGGGTTGGCTGGAGCAGAGAGGTGGGAGCTTGCAAACTTTTGGGTGAACTGAACACGTGGGTTCCTCACGGCAGTGTAAGCCGGGGTTCCCACCCCACGCAAGTGGGAGCACACAGAGCAGGATGAGGGTGCCCGGCCCCCAGTGACTCAGCGTCCAAGGCAGAGGCTGCGTCACATCCCACGCGGAGTGAGAGCTGAGGCCGCGCAGCCCCACCGACCTCAGGCCTCCCATACAGTAAGGGCGGAAGCTGGGCACCCTGGCCAGAGAGGTGGGTGGGATGGGCAGGACGAAGCCCCCTAGAAGGCCCCGCGGGTGACGGGAGGGGTGGGGAGGGGACTGGCAGGGAGCAGGGTGGCGGAGAGTCAGGAGGCCAGGACAGAACAGTGGTGGAGGTGGCGGGGAGGGCCAGAGCCAGGTCCATCGGACCGGCCCCTTCCCGTGGCCTCGGGGCAGACCCCAGGCAGTGGCAGGACAGCCACAGGAGGACTAGGCTGCTCCTGGCTGCGGCCAAGCCAGCCCAGACCCCTGCGGCCAGCACCTAGGGGACGCAGAGGTGGAGCTGGGGGTGCAGCGAGACAGGACGGAGGGGTGACCTCCGCTGAGTTTTCAGAACCCAGGCGCCAGGGCAGGGCTGCAGGCCGGGGGTGTGGAGGAACAGAGGGTTCTGAGAGGCGAGGCTAGGCCAGGGGGGCTCGGAGATCTGCCGCCACAGCCCTCCCCCCTTGGGAGACAGGAGCCAGATCCTGTAGGAGAGGGCTGCCCAGGACCACCTCGGGCTTCCTCCCACACAGCCTTCGCAAACCCACTACTGGAGGTGGGGCTGGAGGAGGGAGGGGCTGGAGGAGCGTCCTGGGGGGTGAGGGGGCAGCTGCAACGGTGGGGCAAGCCCAGGGGCGGGCGAGGAGGCTGGGCAGGCGAGGAGGCCAGGTGCCCACCCGCGCCCCGGCCGGACGTGACGTTTACCATAGGATACAGTTCTTCCTAAGCCCTAGAAAACACTGGTTAAAAGCGCGGGAGCACAGGGGCGCTGCTACTCACTGCTCAGTATTATCTCTCGTAGTGTTACTTCCGGAGAACAGGGCGAGGAGGGGCCTGTGACTTGAACCGGGGTGGACACGGCCACTGTAAAATTAACTGGTTAATAGACCCCGTGCGAGGCGGCGCGCGGCTACCGTTAGGTGAAGTGGCATTGCAGGGAGTCCTGTACACGCGGGAGGCGGCGTCCCGGCTGGCTCAGAAGTGCGTCTCCTTCTCTGTGATGGTGGCAATGGACCCGTCGCCCTTGAGTTTGGTGTCACAGTCATTGACCATCACGGTCCGTGGGCCCGCCCCAAGCTGGCCCCGCATTTTCAGATCGGCGCTGGGAGTCGTCAACCTCCGCAGCTTCTACACGGAGGGAGAGGGGGAGAGGGCCGTCTCAGAGGCCGCCTCCCCCTCTCCCACCCCACGCGGAGGCCTGGCCCCAGCTCCACCCAACATCCTCGGGGTCGGGGGCCAGAGACGCGGCCCTGCCGGGGTACGTCCGGCAGACGCAAGAGGCACAAAGTGTGGGCCGGGAGCAGGCCGGCCACGGCACCTGCTCCACACCCAGAGGCCGCCTGGCCTCCGGCAAGCCGCTTCCCCCTGTGCCGCGGGCTCCTTGGCCGTGCACCGGGACCAGAGAGCTCCTCGTCCAGGCTTTCACGGAACGAGATGCCCGCGTGTTTGTAAACTGTTTGCGACAGCGTCTGGCACCCAGCAGACAGTCTGCCAACCAGCGAGGAACCGACTCCAACCATCTGATCCAGCAGCAGGTGGGAAGGAGAGTAACGGGGGATGTGCTTGGGCGAGACGGGACGCGCTGCCGCTGCAGACCACAGCCACGAGCCCGCGGCCAGGAAACGGCCAGAACTGGCAGAGGCGCCGGCAGCAGGGGTGAGGTCAAGGGGCACAGGGATCTTCCTAGGGTGGGGGGGCGTGCCCTGAAACGTGTATGGGGCGATCGCCCCGCGTGGACAGTTACTCATAGGCCAACAGAGGTGACCGTTAGCATTCAGGAAACAGACCTCAGTGAAGTAGTTTCAAAAGAATTGGTACCCAGGCTGGAAGACAGTATGGAGTTTCCTCAAAAATGAGCACTAGAACCATGTGATCCTGCAACTCTGGGTGGTTATGTGAAGGCATGAAAACGCTAACTTGGAAAGATCTCTGCGCCCCGTTTCAGTGTGGCACCCCCATCAACCGAGACATAGAAGCTGAGCAGCGCAAGTGCCACTGACAGGCGAGGAAAACGAGGTCACTGTGGATCCACCTCCCTCCGCCCCTGGAATATTACTCAGCCACAAAAAAGAACGCGGTCCTGCCATTTGCACCAGCAGTGGGCCCTGCAGGCATCCCACTACGTGGAGGAAGAAGTCAGGGAAAGACAAACACCGCATGAGTCACTGACGCCATGGGGGACTTAAACACAAACGCGAACGCCCGGCCAAACGAAGCCCACGGACACAGGACACCCTGGTGGGCGCCGAGGTGGAGGAGGCACACGGGTGAGGGGGCCTAGAGGCACAGACTTCCAGCTGTAAAGTGAACGCGTCCTGGATGGAACGTCCAACAAGGGACTGCAGCCAACAGCGCTGCGTGTCTGAGAATCTCTGCACACAGACCTGAGCCCTCAAGGCCCCGATCACGTCCTGCGCCGTCCGTTAGCGGAAGTCACACAAGGTCACTTATCGACACAACAGGAAGTTCTAGCTTGAAGCATGCGCTGCGGTCTGCTGCGGAGCTGAGGCCCGCGGGGGAGGGCCTGGGGCCGTGGGGGTGCGGTGACAGACTTCTGAAGGCGTGAGCCTGATGCCCTGAAGCGCACCGTGCTGCGAGCCACGCTCCCGCCATCATTTTAAAACGCGTGACTTGCTCAGTCCTGGCTGTGCGTGCCTCAGGCGAGCGCCGCTGTCCTGCGCTCCCATCCCGCCCTGATGTGCAGGAGACAATGGCCAGACCCCACTCTGCTCAGAGGGCTCAAGACGCTGCAGCGGGCAGAGCGAAGCAGGGCAGCAACGTGGGTCACTGTCCCCCAACCCGGACCCACTCGCTTTGCCCCAGGGACGGGTCCTTAAGGGACAGAATGTGCAGAGCAGAAGGAGCCGGTGCTTGGCCTCAGCGGCGGGCCCGTCTGGGCACTGTCCTTGAATAAACTCACTGAACCTTCACGGCAACCTCCGTCAGCCAGAGCGCGGCTGGCCCATCGTACGGACAAGGAGACCGAGGCCGAGTCAGAGACACGGCTGCGCCCCAGGCCCCGTGGGTGTGCACGCCTGCCAGGGAGGAGCCGGCCACCCTCCTGAGGGACTCAGCAACACCCCTGCCCAGGGGAGGAGGCTGAGACCAGAAAGGGCCCCTGCTGGTCCCAGCCACCGCCGGTCAGGCCGGGCCTCACCTCGGGCAGCGTCCCCTCCGTCTTCCACAGCTTGATGAAGACCCAGAGCGGGATGCAGAGCATGGAGGACAGGGCCATGAGCCAGCCGATGCCGTAGCCCCAGGCGGGGTAGGTGTAGACATTGTTGTACTTGAGTGGCTTGTACTTGACCAGGAAGAAGATGAAGATGCCCTGTGGAGACACAGGCTGGCATGAAGAGATTCCAGCACGGGACACACAGGGAGGGGACCCCCACATATCGGGGGCCTCACTGGGGCTGGGGGACGCTCGCACCCCCGTCCGTAAGGGTTTCATTCTTCTCCTAGCTGCCTCCCAGGACTGGTCTCCAAGGGACTTTAGGAACTCTGAGGAGATGCTCGGAGGCCGAGAAGCGGACAAGGGTGGGGGGTTCCCCTGACTAACGGGCCCCACAGGCCTCTTCGCAGCCTGGCCTCAGGACCAGCGCATGGGCCACTGGACCCTCACTTTGCTGCTCATAGTTAACAGGCCCGCACGTGGCTTCAGGCCACCACGAGCCGGTCCCAGCTGCCCAGTTGGTGAAGGAGGGAGGTGACTTGCTACAGCCACACAAGCAGGTGCAGAGCTGGGTGCTGCCCCACATGGCCAGCTTTACGGGGTGCTAGGCACCCCGGGGTGGCGGCTCCCTGTCTCCTCAGTGGGCCGGGGGCTATGGCGCGGAGAGGCGGGCGAGGTGGCCCCTGGCTGGCCCTTACCGCACAGATCCCGGGGGTGACGACCTTCCAGCACCACTTGATGAGTGACAGCGGCCGATAGCCAATCATGTCTTCGATGTTATCATAGAAGCGGTTGCTCCCTGCTCAGAATGAAACAGCAGGACACACATCAGAGTTTTGTACGTGACGCAGAGGAGAGGGCCGTCTCTGCTTTCCCGAGGCGGAGACCAGCTGTGGGGGGCCTGCCTAAGGGGGACCGAGAGGTGCTGGGGTGAGGCGGTAGCATGAATTCAGCAGGAGGAATTCGGGCCCGACATGACAAAGACCCGAACCCAGAGAATGTGAGGTGCTTCTGGCTGGAAGGGGGTGATGCTGGGAGGCAGGGGAGGGGCTGGCTGACCCAACGGGAGCAGATGCCTGCAGGGGAATCCGTCCCGAGCCAGGTGGTGGCGGGAGGGGGGGGGGGGGAGGTCGGCCATCACGATGTGACAGCCTGCAGAGGCAGCATCGGGGCTGGGGACGGGGGTCAGACGGGGTGCGGCCTTGCTACATTAGTTCCTACTTGGAGACAGCGAGCTAACGTTCCATTTTACAAATGGGAAAATCAAGCCTCAGGGAGATTGGCCGAGGTGGCCGTGCCAGGGCCTGGAGCCCGCCTAGCTCCACAGGGTAGGGGAGCAGAAACAGGCCCCCAGAAGTGGGGAGGTCAAGGAGTCTCTAAGGGGAAGGCGGTGGAGATGAGCCACCGAGCCCCGGCACGGGCATGGCTGTGGCCCTGGCCCTGGGGGCCTTGGCCTGCACTCACCGTACACCCAGCCGATGCAGACGCACTCGAAGATGGCCACAAAGAGGAGGCACATGCCGCTGGCGGCGTAGGAGTCAAAGAGCTGGAAGATGTACATGCCGCCCTGCGAGGCGGGAGGACAGACGCAGACGGGGGACGGACAGACACACAGCCGGCAGGTCAGTGGCGGGTCCGGGAAGGGCCCCGCAGTCACCATCGGCTAGCAGTCGCCTAGTGTCCTTAGAACCCGGCAGCTGGGTGTCCCCTCAGCAGGGACACCGCAGGTCTGGGGCGGGTTGTGTTGTCTCTGCTCCCCAAGCACCGGAGGCGAAAGACACCCAGAGGCTGGAGGAAGGCAGCTGCTCACGGCCTCCCTCAAGTTCTTCAGAGGGAACTTCCTAGCGTGTTCATCTGACTATGCATTCTGCAGTTTAAAATCACCCCTTGGATTCTTTCTGCCTGCCTGTCAGGGTGCATAGCCCTGCCCATCAGCCCCTCTCAACATACCCCTCCTGAGGCCCCACAGGAGGCTGCAACAGAAGTGGCAGCTGCCTCAGTGGCAGGCCCCTTCATGCCTGCCTCTTCCTTCTCCTTGGTGAGCTCCTTCAAAGCGTAGTCCAAATGTCACTTCCTTCAAGAAGCCTTCCTTGATAGTCTTAATTTTTTTTTCCCTGGGCCTTCATGGCATGTTTTATGGACTCACAGTTAAAAAAAAAAAAGGGCGGGAGGCCCTCTGCTAGCAGCCCTGACAGCTCCGAGTTCCCTGGGAAGGCCCACACAGGGCCTGATTCCTCCATAATGCAAGCTGGGGAAGGGCTCTTGTCCACAGCTGTGTCCCTGTTTCTAGCCCAGCACTCAGCAACTAGAGGGTGGGCGGTCACACTCTGAGGTGCAGGAACGGCGTGGACCAGCTCCATCACACAGATCTGTGATGATTAAGTTCAGGGCAAGTCTCAGAAAGAGCAAGCCCAGCTGGCGAATGTGGTTCCAGAACGTTCTCTGGGCAGGAATGGGAGGCAGCTGCAGGCACAGGAAGGGTTGGGGGCTCTGAAGAATATCTTTATATCACAAAGAGCGTCTTTAGGAGGCACAATCAGAAGAAGGCCAGTAAGAGTGGAAAGTGGAGAGGGGGACCGTAGTGGGGTGGCATTCTGGCTGCCAGCCGGGGTAGGGGCTGAGGCCGGGATGAAGCCCGGACGGCCTACTTGGGGCCTACTTGGTAGTTTCCCCGCAGTCTCCCACAGCCCCTGTTGCCTCCAGTTCTTCAGTCTACACACCTCGTGACTCTGTGCTTCCTCCTTGTTCAGTTCTTCACCAGCTCAGGGGCAACATTTTAAGGCCCAAAGAGCTAGACTGATGATACAAGTGAGAAAAGCGGGCCCGTGTGTGACACTAGGGAATGGTGGAGCCTGCGGCTAACTGCACAGCACGGGCCCCCCAACTCCTGTTGAGTGACGCTGGTGGACACAGGCTGGTATAGCTCCATCTACAGGTGTTCTGGAAGATGCCAGACACCCAAATTGTCACGAGCCGTCATTCTTTTCGGTTGTTGGCAAGCGCTTCATGTTTGAAGAAACAGCAGGGTCCAAACACATCCCTGGCCTCATCTGCCCTGAAGGCTGTTCAGGTCTGTGAGGTGAGGGGCTGGGCTGAGGCTCCTCGGTGACTGGACATGGGCGTGGCCTGGAGCGAAAGCCTGAAGCTGACTCCTAACTGCTCTCCTCCCGCGAGCATCGTACATGACACGAGAGCACGCTGTCTCCGTGTTCCAGCCTCCATTGCACCGCCCCCACCCCGCTTCAGTCCGGCTGCACCTTCACAGTGATGGCTACTGTCACCTGGGGAAACTGAGGCCCAGGGCAGCGAGACCCAGGTCACGCAGCTCGCTGGGCGTGGGCTGAGGACCCAGCCCTGGGGGCCCGACTGCAGAGCCCGGGCTCCTACCCACCCGTCGCACCGCCTTGCTGAAGAAGGAACTGCGTGGCCTATTTATTCCCTAGAGCTGGGTTTTAAATGTGAACAAATGAGGGAGAAGCTCTTGCCAGCAATTACTGTGAAGGCCAAGGTGGGTGGACACGGCCCATCTGGCAGTTTGAATTTCCCAGTGTGACGGGGCCATTCTCCACGGAGGCTGACGGGCCACCGCAGGCGGTCAGGCCCTGGCTCCCAGCGACCCAGTGGCACCCGGGGCAGACCGAGGCTCTGCCGGCGCGCAGGGTGGGCGTGAAGGCCGTGCGGGGCAGCCCGCCAGGCCGCTGCCTGCTCTCCTGTGGGTCTCCAACACATCAGGTGAGCCCCCCACTGCGTGTGACAAGCCTCTGTAATTAACCAGCCCCAAGGAGGCCCTGCTCGCGCAGCTGGCCTCCCTGTGTGGGGAGAGGCGAGGTGGACACAGGAATGTGGAGCCTCCGTTTGCTCAAACACTGATGGTCGCCCCCGTTAAGGTGGTGGTGGCGGGAGCAGGAAGGACACGGTGTCCACGTGCTGACTGTGCACGTGACTGGGGCTGTGCCAGGCCCTAAGCTGTTGCCAGGGGAGCAGAGCCGAGCAAACCCAGCTCCGGTCTTCATGGGACCTGCCGGGGGAGACGGGTGAACAGATGGGCCAGCATAAAGGTGAGAGGTTGGCTGAGCGTGGAACCAGATGCTGGGGTGGAGGAAAGCAGAGGGGGCTTGCAGGAGGAGGTGGCACTGGAGCTGAGAGGGGCAGAGGAGGTTCAACCAGGCGGCGTCACCCACAGGCGCTCCAGGCCAATATCCGCTGCTCTGATGGATTCTAAGTCCCTCATTTCTTTCTGTGGTTTGTACAAACCTCTTCTTGTCTCTAGGCAACCTTTTTTTTTTTCTTACCCCACTTTTTAAATTAATTAATCTTGTGGTGTAGGAAGAATGATGCTGATGTCAACTTCCCAAGGCATCTGAGGCAGTACCTATCAACAGGACAGCTGCAGGCAGGGAGGGCGACACGTCTTGTGAGGCAGTCTTAACTGGGGTCCCGGCGGGCCCCATAATCCTAGCAGGGCTGCGGAGGGAGAGGGGCTGTGACATGCGGCTCCTGGGGTGTCAAACATGCTCCCCACTGTCCCCGGAGATGCCCCAGAGGAGCCAGCTCTGCGCTTCAGACCAGGGGAGGGGCCTGCAGTGGACACTGGCCCTTCCCGGAGGCTACTCCTGGGGGGGCTAGGCCCGCTGTGCTCACTGCTGGGGCAGCCGGCATCTCCCTTGGGTGCCGGCACCCGTGCAGCTTCGGTTGAGTGTCTGCTGAGCGGGGGCCTGTGCCAAGGGCCGTGGAGCTGCCCACTGCCCACGGGCACCGAGGCACGGCCACCAGGCACAGGCTTGTGCCCCTCGGAGCAGCAGCATGCGGCAGCCTCATGCGCCCGCCGCCTGCCGGCGCTGCCCGTGCCACTCACCTCTGTGAGCATCACCAGGCCCAGGAAGTAGGAGACGATCGACAGCGCCAGGATGAGCAGCTCGCGCCGGTAGCCCCTCCGGAAGACCTTGGGGTACATGTCCACCACGGCCGTCACAAGGCTCTCCACGCACACAAACTGGGGGGGGACGGACAGGTGTGAGGCTGCCCCATGGCCTGGCTCCAGGTGAGCGTGCAGGCATGTCCTAGCTCCATCCCGCTGGGCCCGCAGCCCCCCTCACAGAGGCGTGAGAGCAGCCGCAACCTCACACCGCAGAGCTCTGTTGTAAACAGACGAGGTCACGGGGCTCAGGGTGGGGCAGAGACCACGGAGAGGGCGTGACAGCACTGGGCCCTGACTCTCAGGCTAGTGCCCCCCCGCCCGCTTCATGTGCCTCTGTGCTGGGCCTTGTCCCGGCCACGATTTAAGTGACCCCGGCCCCTCCCTGGAAGCAGGACAGGAGCGCCGTGACTGTCCCAAGAGCAGCGCGCCCCGCCAGGGGCAGGCTGTACTCAGGCTCTGGGGTGAGACAGATTAGCTGGTTCTGCAGGACTGTGGTCATTCCCCTGCCCTTTGCTTTTGGGGGGAGACAAGCCCCCCTCTGCTGAGTGGGGTCACTCAGGGCTGGCCAACACCCAGCTCTGGTTTTTGCTGTGAGTCTCTGGGTCCTGAGGACACGTGCTGGCTTGGGTCACAGACCTCGTGCCAATAAGCCTTTGTATCTATCTGCCCTGCTGATACCAGCATACTCCTACTCACCCCTCAACACCCTGTCCAAATATCCCGGCAAACCAATCATCCCCAGGTTCTCCCAGCGTGGTGGGCAGATTTCCTGCATGACGCTCTTCATCACCTCCCCTCGGAGAGAAACAACCCTGCGTGGCCTCTAACCCCAGGCCGGGGCCCTGCGCCCGGGCCTGTGCTAGCTTCTGTCTGTCTCCCACAAGGTGAGACCTGAGGGCAGGAGCCACGTCACTTTCATTTGTTTATTTCCAGTGGCACAGAGGAGAAGCTCGGAAAGCATTTGCTAAGTAAACAGTAAATGACAACAATGGCCAGCACGCAGCCCCTGTCACGGGCCACGCTCTGAAGTGCGTCGCAGACCTGCGTTTACGCCGACGCTAAAGCGCTGCTGTCGCCCCTGTTTCGTGAATGGAGACACAGAGGCCGGGGTCTCAGCGACTAGCCTGAGTCACTGAGGTGCTGGGTGCAGAGCCGGGGCTCGAGCCAGCAACTCCCGCCGGGCCGGGCCACTGCTCTCCTCTGCAGGAGGGAAGGAAGGAGGGGGCTCTTCTGGTCACCACGAAGGGGCCTTAGGCTGGAGCCCTGTCTTAGCCCCAAGTCCTTTCTGACTCACTTGTGCCTCCCGGTGGCTTCTCCGCCCTCGCTGTGCGGGCGAAGCAGCGAAGGCGCAGACGGGCGAGGCCGGCCCGGAGCCGCACAGCGGGCCAGCCGCGGGCTGTGGCCCACACCAGCCCTGTCTGACTCCAAGCCAGGCCCCCGCCTCCAGGCCACCTGTCTGGCGCTGGTTGTGCTCCTCCCTTCTCCAGGGCCCCCAGGAAAGGAGGAGGTGGGACCCCAAGGGGACTGGTAACCCAGGATCAAAACCAAAGTGACAGGAGAGCACGTGGGCACGGGCAGACCTGGCGCTGTCCCGGCAAGTCACTCAGCATCCCCGAGCCTCAATTTCTTCATCTGCAGAATGGCGATAAGCGCGGGCACCCCCGTACCACGTGGCTGTTGCGGCAGAGGGCTGCACGAGGCTGAGGGGGCGCTCACCTGCCCCATGGCAGACCTCTGGGCCCAGGCCCCTTGCAAACAAAGCATCCCGGCCCACGTGCTGGCCCAGCCAGGGCGTGCAGAGCCCGGCCACCGCCCGCCGCCCTCTGTGAAGGATGCACGCCTGTCGCTGTCACACGCGGCTGGCACCACCGCTCCTGGGGCCTCGCCAGGGAGGGTCGTCAGCGAAACTCGGGGCTTCGGGGCTCTGCTTAGCGGCGTCTGAGAAACCGCTGAGGGGGAGAGACTGGGCTTGGTGGGGACAGAACACGCCACGGGCTCGGTGCGAAGTGACTCGTGCACGGTCACCGGCGGGAGCCCAGGCTGACAGTGGTGCAGGCCTGGGCCAGAAGACCTGCCCAGGTCTGGGGCGGGTGGTAGGCCAAGGGTAGGCCTCTGGGGCTGGGAGCGGCTGGAGGACGGGGTTTCTGGAGGGCCAAGGAGACGGCTGGGGAGCACCTGCTTGTGTGTGGACAAAGGCAACGGGCTGCTGATTCTAACCTTAGCAGGGCGGGGAGGAGGAAAAGGCGGGAGGTCAGGGTGCTGGGGCGCGGCAGAGGCCCTCCTGTGCCTGCAGCACATGGTGGTGGCCCCAGACAGAGGTGGAAGGAGGAAGCGAGCGCTTTTCTGCATCTCGTGTCCTCGGACACGGGGCTGCAAGAGGGACGCGGCGCTGGTGGCCCCTGGGGCCCACCCTGAGGATTTCTTCCCTCTGCCAGGTGGTGCTGGTGGCAGCTTGGCAGCATGAAGGCACAGAGCAACTTTTCAAAACCTGGGCAGGGAGTGCGGGATTGCAGGAAAGGGAGACAGTCAGGGGTTGTGAGGGACCTGAGAGACGTGTCTGGGTAGAGCCCGGTGGGCAGAAAGCAGGTGGCACAGGGCTGGCCACCCCAGAGCGGTGCGGCCCCCTGCCCTCCTCTGGGGCCCCGCCCCCCTGACCCCCCGCTTACCTGGCTGTCCAGGCCCAGGAAGATGAGCATCATGAAGAACAAGGTGGCCCACAGCGGGGACAGGGGCATCATGGTGACAGCCTTGGGGTACGCGATGAAGGCCAGCCCCGGGCCTGGAGGGGAGGAGAGAGAGGCGGATGCTGGGCGCTCGGTCCCTCCTTTGGTCATTGCTCGATCCCAGCTGGGTCTGGGCTGGCCGTGCTGCCCCTCACTGTGCGCTCAGCTCTGCCCACCCGGGAGCTGGCACCGGAGCTGCATGCTGCAGCCGAGAGCGGAGGCAGAGAGAGGCGCAGGGCTGAGGAGGGCGGGGGCTCAGATGGGGCTGGAGTACGGCCGGACTGCCGTCTGCACAGGCTGCCTCTACCCTTCCCACGGCTTGTTGAAATGCAGGCTCCCAGGCCCACACAGCGACCGATTCCGAGTCGGGGGAGGCAAGGACCCCGACCCCGCGCAGGGAGTTAGGCGTCCGGGCTGGGACGGTGCTGCGCCTCCAGCGTGGGCTTCGACCCTCCCCACCCACGTCTGCCGCGGCTGCTGGCTGCTCGCACAGAGGGCTCGCAGCGTCCCCGCAGGGTGAGTCTCTTCGGTGCCGGGGAGACGCCGCCGTCACGTCCCTGCGCAGGGAGTCCAGGACGCGGGCTCGGCCGAGGGACGCGCTGGATTCAAACCCTCCTGATCTGCTCCCCAAACAGGACCACGAAGTCCCACCTGGTTCCCCAAGTGGCCGGTGGCTTTACGCCCCACCACTGCGGTTGGCGTTCCAGGGGCTCCATGTCTGCTCCAGCCCTCGATGTCGTCCGTCTTCTAACTTCACCAGGCGTGAAGTCACCTTGTTTCAGCTTTTTATTTTACGAGGCGTTTCCTCACAAACCTCCTCTGTGAACGCGTTCGCCTTCCCTGCTGAAGCTCCTGTGTGAATCCTCGCCTACTTCCTACTGGGTGGCCTCCTTTGTGTGGGCTGAGAGAGCTCGCTCTGTTTCTGGGATCTAAATCCTCGGTCAGAGAAGAACTGGTCTCTCCTCTGTGACGCGCGCCTCTTCATGGTCTTAAGTGTACCTTGTGGTCTTGTGCAGATCAGAGGTTCTAAAATGTTCCCTTTTTTTATTGTTAGCGTAGGAAACGTGCAATCCATTTCTGCCTATTGCCCGTCCCCCCGTGAGCTAGCCCAGTTCGCTTTTTTCTTATGATCTTTTACGTGGTTAACCATGTGGCTTATGAATATGGGCATGTCGTTCTTCCTTTCTAATCTTAATGCTTTTTATTTACTTTTCTTGCCTTTCGCCCTCTCACGGCGTGTTGGTGTAGCTGCGGCTGTCCCCTGGCGACTGAGAAATACCTTGGGCACTTGAGACCATGGACACAGCCTGTTTCAAGTCAGACTGAGCCCCTGACGGCAGCAGCCAACGGGCAGGGCCTGCCGGCCCCGTGCCAGCGGTGGTCTGTCTTCTGTGCATGTTGGAGTCTTCTGTAAGGGGGCACGGTCCCTCCGACCTCTTTTTGTACCTGTTCAACTTTCCGCTCTCAGCACGACTCCTGGGGTCCACTTTACTCTGTGGGCCATGGCTCAAGGCCGCCACCTTTCTCGCTGCCATTCACACTGCTGCGGTTTGGCCCTTGGGAGCGCCTTCGGGTTGACTCTTGGGCCTGCTGTCCGCTCACCCTTTCTCCAAGCATGTCTCCCTCCCCAGCACCACACACGGCTCCTGTCATCTCTTCTGTGCCAGAGCTGGCTCAAGGCAGCTGTGGCTCCAGGCGGCTCCGGCTCCTCGTCCTGGGAAGCGGCGTCCAGCATGGCGGTGCTCGCTGCGCCGGGTCTCGGAGCTCCAGGCCCCTCTGCCCACAGCTAGGAAATACACGTGCCCCACGCACACGCACACGGGCAGACACACTTGTACACATGTGCACGCACACAAGCATACACAAAAACACACGCAAGCATGCACACGTGCACACAAACACACACACGCTCACTCCTATCTCTATGGACAAGCTGAAACCAGGACTCATTCTGATACCTCCAATTCCCACACAGTGTACGGCAGCTTCCCCAAGTTCCTTGTCCGTGACTCCTCCCGGGTGACAACTACAACTTCTTTTGTTCAAGCCCAGCACACACAGGAAACAACGACAAGACCCTGGCCCGCCCTGGCCAATGAGCGCGCAGGGCGGCCTCGCAGCTCCAGCCCCCACCTCTCCACGTCCGTCACACAGGTCGTGAGCGCCTTCTCCCAGTCCTGCTCGGGCCCTGCTGGGCCCTTTCCAGTGTCTTCTGACTTAGAGAAGGTCTGTTTGTCTGGGGATCTGCCCGGCCGCCCTCCGGTCCTCCCGCCTCCCTCTCCCCGTTCCTCTCGCTTGCCTCCGCACCCCGAGGCCTGCAGCTGTGTAGCCTGGTGCGGAGGCTTCTTTTTGCTAGTTTATCTGCAGCTTCAATGTCTTCTGCCCGAGTTTCTTGGGGCAGGTTCTACGCAGAACCTTTGTTTCCTCTTCGGGGACACGGGGAGAGATGCATAGCCGCGCAATGACCACTGCCCGCGCAATGACCACTGCCCGCGCAATGACCACTGCCCGCGCAATGATCACTGCCCGCGCAATGACCACTGCCCGCGCAATGACCACTGCCCGCGCAATGACCACTGCCCGCGCAATGACCACTGCCCGCGCAATGACCACTGCCCGCGCAATGACCACTGCCGCCAGCTCCGCAGTCTCACCTCCCGGATTTTAAGAGATGGTGTACGGTCCATGTCACTTCTTTCTTAAATATTTGGAATAATTTACCAGTGAAACCATCTGGGCCTGGATTTTTCCTGGTTAAGAGGTTTCTGGTAATTAATTAAAATTCTTTGAAAGAGCTAAAGGAGCCTCCCTGGTGGTGCAGGGGCTGAGCGCCGCTGAGCTGAGTTCTGCAGCCACTGCAGCACGAGTTCAATCCCCGCCAGGGAGGGGACCCACATGGTGCAGCAGACCTCTCCTGCCTCCCCGCTGCTCCCCTCAGCAGTGTACTCCAGTTGATCTGCCTGTTCTGCTCCCCACTCTGTCTCTGGTGAACCCTCTCATCCCCCTGCCATGCCTCTGGCCCGTACCCCAGCTCTTGTGTGCATAAATAAATAAAAAATCTTAAAAAAAATAAATAACAGAGCTAAAGCTACTCAGTTTTTCTTTCCTCTTAGCAAATTAAATTTTTTAAAAAAGTTATCCATTTAGTCTACACAATCAAATGTATTAGAGTTTGGAGTTGTGCACAGAACTGGCTTGAAGCAGGCATCCTGACTGGAAAGAGAAGCGGCTACAGCCCGAGGCGCAGCCAGGGAGGGCAGTGAGGCTCGGGCACTGGGCTCCCAGCAGGCAAAAGCTGGGCCTGAGACAAGTGGGCACGTCTTCCTGCTCCCTCTGGGCTGGGACAGGCTGCCGGTCTGGCACCTGATTCCCCCAAACCAGTCCTCAGCGGGGCAGCCCAGGTCCCCCGAGCGGGGCGTGGCGGCCACACACTGGCTTGCGAGTGCAGCCCTCGGGCGGCCGGGCTCTGGAAAGCACCCTGGTCTGGTGCTCAGCCCCTCGGCTGTGCGGGCAAGTCCACCCGCCAGCACCAGGGCAGCCTGGGGCCCCGCAGGAGTGGCCAGACGGGCTGAACTGCGGGGTCTGGGTGGCCTGTGGGGTGGTGCACTCTGCACAGCCACGGGGGACCCCAGCAAGCCCGCCTTGGTCTGAACGTCAGGGCTGGCACCTCCATTCAGGGAGGCCGGGGTCAGGCCTGAGCCCTCCGGCGGCCGCAGGCTGGAAGCCTCGCATGCCGCTGGGTGGAGAGGTGCAGGCTGCGGGGGCCGAGGCCGAGCCAGCCACTTCCAGCAACACAAACAGCGCTATGGAGAGGGAGGGTCCTGGCAGAGCCCCAGCGTGCTGTCGGCCGAGGCCTGGAGGTTTTTCCCCACTTCACATTTCTCTACAATGAATATGCTTTCGATTTAAAATAAAAGCCAAGCAAATTTATTTTTAGTTGGCCCTTTCCCTCCCTATCGCTGCCGCCTCTCCTCGGAGAAGCAAACACTCCCCGCCTCACAGGCCCACGGTGGCTTCACGTGAGGAAGCCTGGGGCTGCTCTAGCAAGCACAGGGCCTTCCCCTGGGGCCCCTGGAGTCAGAGGGCCCTATTGAAGCTCTCTGCTCTCTCACTTCTGGCTGGGTGACCTTGAGTGAGCCACTCAGCTCTCTGAGCTCCGCTTCCTCACCTGCACGGAGGGGCTACCTCCGGGGAGGGCGGCGAGGCCCCAGGAGACGGTCCCGCCCAGAGCGGGCGCTGGTGCCGGCGGGCTCATGGTGCTGGCATCCTCTGGCCCAGCTCCGACCCGACGCTAGCGGGGCCTGTGTCTCCCTCCGGTGTCCATCGCCAGGGAGGTGGACGCTGAGCGAGCACGAGCGCAGCGCCCTGCTCAGGCCCACGCCCACCGCGGTGCCGGCTCGGCTCGCCCCAGGGCCCCGTCCGGCCTGTGCAGAAGCAGCCTCGCTGTGGACCGGAGCAGAGGCCGCCTGGGCCCGGGGCGCTTGGGGTGGGCCCACTCGGTGGGGGCCAGACAGGCAGGCTCTGAGCCGCTCTCAACAGCTGTCCCACGTAGACACCCCTTTAGGGGAGAAACCTACTCACACTTACCTGAGGCTAGGCTCAAACTGTACTTTTAAATAAATGCAACCAATCAGGAACTTTCCCGGAATTCAAATGCCGAGCAAGTCACGGGCAGAGTGACGCACCGGCCCATGCAACCCCTGGGCGACAGTGGCCCTGCCTGCGTTGTGCTTCACACGCGCATGGCACTCTCTCCCTAGGAAGGCCACTTGGGACCTGGCACCTCGGACAGGGAAGGGGCGACCCCGCGTTCCCACCAGCAGACGGAGCAGCACGCCAAGGCCCTGTGGCTGGAGGGCAGAAGTGGCCAGGCAGTGTGGGCGCGGGAGGGCCAGGCTGAGTCTAGCCGCATGACACGCCACGAAAGGCTTTTCACGAGAGGAGGACGTGCTCAGATTTGTAATTTGGAAAAAGATCACCCTGCGGGGTTGAGCATGGACCAGAGGGCGCCACAGTGGAGCGGGGAGGCCGGTGAGAGGTCCCTGCAGCCGTCAAGGTGAGTAGTGGGGGCAGTGTGGGCTGGGGACCGCGCAAGGGAAGTGGAGACACAGCGAGACAACGTGGGACGCCTTGGATGCAGGAGTGAGGAGGTGTCACGGCTTCTCTCCCAGACAGTTCCCAGGAGCCTGGGACAGATGGCGGGGCCACCTCCAGAGCCGAGCAGGGGAGAAAGACAATGCTTGTTCGCCACCTCCCCACCTGCGGCAACTTACCCGACTCGGCCACCTCCGCTATGGGCACGCCCTGTTCATATGCCATGAAGCCCAGGACGGAGAAGATGGCAAATCCGGCCACGAAGCTGGTGCCGCTGTTCAGGCAGCAGAGCATGATGCAGTCCCTGCGGGGAGGCGGGAGGCCTGGTCAGAGCAGGTGGACGGGAGGGGCAGGCTGAGCCCGCTGCGGGGCGGGGGGCGGGGCGGGGCAGACGTGTCCTGTGTGCCTCAGGCAGTAACCCTCGTGGCTCAGAGGCTAGGAGCCGAGGCCCGGCCACCCAGCTCCCTGCATTTGCAGAAGATGAGGCAGGACAGGCAGAAGCAGGGAGAGGGTGTGGGGGTGGGAGGCTGGCAGGGGGGAAACTACAACCAGTGAGAAAATGCTTGGAGACCAGCCTCAACGCCTCCAAATTTCTGGTACGAGAAAACCAGGGAGCATGAGAGGGGGTGGACTTCTGGGAGCTCAAAGCGAGGAGGGGAGGAGAAACATTGACCTTCACTCCCAATGTGCCTGCAGCTTCGGGGGAGACACCCATCCCGGCCAGGCTACTCGCCACAGTGGCACCTCCACACTCCGTCCCCCTGCTGCCCCCAGGGCCCACCCCTCCAGGTCGGATGCCTCGCAGCAGCAGGTTAATTCAGGCAGTGACCGTGGGCTAGTCCCCAGCAGAAAGCAGCACAGCACAAGGCTGGGACAGGGAGAAACCAGACCCGAGCACCGGGCTTTGCCAAGGTGAAGGGGGCGCACCCTGGCGCCCTCGGCTTGCCTGCTTCAGGACTGCTTCCTCGCCGCAGGCACCGGCGCTGGGCCTGAGCTCTGCGGGCGTGTGCTGCCGGCTGGGCCGACGTTCACTTGACGTTCCAGGTTACAGGCCCCGGAGGCTTGGGCCAACCTCTGCCGGAGGTACGGAGCACTGGAGCATGTGGGGCGGGAGCACTGCTGGTGGGGTGAGCAGGCACCTGCCACCTCCCTCCCCAGACAGACTGCCCCCTGCTGGACGCTCTTGCTCCTTACAGCACTAACAACTTCAAGTTGTGTTCAATTAAAACCCGCCTCCCCTGGAGCTCCTTCAAGCTTGGGAGACCTGAAGCCAGCACCAATATCCCCTTGAGTTTTCTTGACCTGTAATACACTCCGGCTTCCTATCTAGCCCCTCTTTAAACCACACAGCCAGGACTGAGCACAGGACTCAAGAACAGGGTAGGGCTGTCACCTCCTTTTCTCCTGACATCATACTTTTTGTAATGCAACCAAATGGCACACTCATGTTGGTGACTGTAACCCTCCGTTTTCTGCAATGATCTTGGGGTTCAAGGGCATAGTGAAGAGAGCTTTATATTGGACTTAGCGGCCCGGTTGCCAGTTCTCCCTGTAATACCTTTTCTCTGCACCTGATCTTACTAGCTAGATGACCAGACACTTGGTCATCTGTCCCTCCTTCCTTGGTATGGAGTGTGTCACTGGCCCCACTCACTGGATTAGCTGGTGACTTGCTCTGGTCAACAGTACACTAGTAGATGTGACACAGACGGAGACTTGAGATGTGCTTGTAGGTGGGGTTTATCCTTTAGCCCTTCTGTGATCTGCCGTGAGAGGAACTTCCTCAGGGAACCTACTGTCCCTGCAGCCTGCACCCCAGAATATTTCCACGTGTAGGAGACTTGAGCAAGGCCCAGACCTTGGAGCCAAACACCCCAAGGAGAACCAAGTCTGCGGTGCCTTCCCAGCCCGCCAGCGAGCAGGTGGGGGCCGCACGGGCACACGGATCCTCGTGGGGGTGAGCGGCCAGCACAGGCTCTTTGAAAGGACCCTCTGGCGTGTGGGCTGAGGCCGGACTGCTGGACTTGGGGATCTTTTCTGCAAGCCAGGTCTTTCTTTTCTCAGGAGAAAATTCTGCTCAGCCTAGGCAAGGGCAGGTTATTGGGGTGACTCTGCTCCTGAAGTCTGAGGCACAATGGCCCCAACCGACAAACAATGGCAGTAGGAGCAGGAGTCTCGTGGCTGCAGCCCCTGGGAGTCTACAGAGCTCGGAATCGCCGAGCCACCGAGCCGCGCCTGCTGTGTGCGGGAGGCCAGCCGCAGCGTCACCGAATCCCTAGGCTGGGGCACTGGCAGGCCCAGGCCCGCTCAGGCCGCGTGGTGAGGTCGGGCCAGCAGCTGATCACCTGACCGGTGCTGCACTGTCCCCGGGAGTTACTTCCTAAGGACGAAGACTTCCAACTCCCGACTTGTGGTCAGTTACCTCTGGGCATCCCTATGATTCTGGGGAAAAAAGCCCTTATTGCAAGGTCCCCCGGCCCCAGTGATTTCCTCAGATGCAGCAGAGCAGACTGCTCAGCAGCCCCAGGGGCGTCCAGCCTGCCCCATCGAGGGGCACCCACACCTCCAAGCACACGGGGTCCAGCGGCCTGTGTTTTTAAGTGAGGCTTTTGCTTTTGCTGCTTGGTTTGCGCCGTTCCCGTTCTGCTAACCCCCTCCCCGCACTGTCTAGGTGAAAGGCTTATGTAAGAGTGCTGTGAAGTTGGCAGCAGAGAGCTGGGTTTTGAAGACCTCCAGAGCTATTATGCTGCTAGAAGGGAGGGTATTAATTTACTCCCTCCAAGTTAGGAAGACCTGCTGGTGAACAATTGGGAAGTGGAAATAAATCAAGCCTTCAGATTTTGCAATGTCACCCAGGGGACTGGCTTTCTCCTGCTGATGGGAGAGGATAAAACTCCTGCCCGTTGGCTGGGGAAGCAGAAGGGGTACCGGCGGGCCATGTATTTCACCCCGAGCTCAGCGGGGAGGAAAGCTCCCGCGTCTGGAGACACAGCCTGATGAGGCGGCACCGTGGCCGGGGAAGGACTGGGCTTCTGGTGGAGAGAAACAAGGCCCAGGAGCCAGGAAGTCAAGATCCCCCCCGGCGTGCGGGCATGGGCGAGGGCTGGGCCTTGCCTTGGGTTCCTCTTCGGTGCAAGGTTGCGGCTCCTGCCAGCTCCCGTCCCGCCAGCCAGCACCCGTCTGTCCTCAGGAGGTGGCCGTCCAGCTGGAGGGGTGGCCAGGGACCGAGAGCTGGCTGGAGACGTGACCACTGCGTGCACACAGCGCCCCTCTCCAGCGGCCCAAGGGGTGCCTGCACCCGGACCTGCCCTGCTCGTGATCGCTCGTCCTGCCTGCAGTTACCAGTTCACATGTGGCTGAGAGCCCATCTGTGTCTCCCGGGAGCATCACACTGGCTGCGACCGTGGGCACATCCTGGCTTGAAGCCCCCTCGTCAACCCTCTGCTCCAAGGTTCCCAGGAGCAGCCGTGCTCACTGCCTAATGGCGCACTGGACCACAGTGGCTTTCCCTTTCAGCAGACTGCATCTGCCACTTCAGTTCCTCAGACCTCAGTTTCCCCCAGTTACAAACTACTGACTGGGAATGGGGCCGCTCCTGTGTGTCTCTCCCAGGAGTCTCCCGCTTAGTGAAAACCATGAGCACGGTCAATGCTACAGGTGTGTTAGTAGGAGCTTTTGCAAAGGACACAGCAGCAGGCTGGGCCGGAGCCTGGGAGACCGTGGCTGCAGTCCAGGCGCTCCCACAGCTGGGGGAGGGGCGACCACCCCACGAGCCTTCCCTTCCCATCACGCAGATGGGCTAAGGCGGGAGGGACTTCACCACGACAGCTCTTGCAAATGCACGGCCCCAGGTGGCCGCCCAGCTCTCAGGCTTCATGGTGGTTTGGCTTGAGCGTGTGTAGCTGTTGCTGCCCACAGAACCTCGCCTGTGTTGAATGGGGCGCCGAGACCACGCAAACTTGAGAGTTGAGGAAAGGGATCTCATAGTAAAGACTCTTGCTGATGTTCCCACTGGTTTTCTTATTGCTCTATTTGCCTTCTTTGCATAGTACGGCTACAAACCCTGTGAGTCTCACTGTATGTTGTTAGCGGACCCTTTAACTGTGTAGGTAATCTTTACAATAGTTTACCTGGAGCTATAACATAGGGTGGTATGTAGAGCATGTTTGTTTTAACTTTAAATTATACAAGTCATTTGCCTTCAGAGTACAAACGCTGAAGCTCCAGGTGAGTGCAGGTGAGACGTCTGTCTCTCCCCTTCTGGCTCCCCAGCCCCTCACGCTCCAGGGGTGCCTAGTTCCAGTGACTCCCTGTGCTTCTAAGTTTCGGATTTCTATGTGGTGCAGTCTATCGCTTCCTTCCTTTGCGACTTCAGGCCTCCTCCACCCTTTCCTGTCGTGAGTGTGCTGCTGCTGGTTTTAGGGTGATTTTATTTCAGACTACACTTCATTCCTTTGTTGATCTGACACTACTGTGGTGCAAGCCTGGGGCAAGGAGAGGGGTCTACCGTGACTATCTCCCCCAAACACTGTGATCTGAGAACAATTTGCTGGAAAATCTCCCCCGGCGATGGACTCATCGCGTGACGCCCTCGCACTCGCACGCGGCGCTCCTGGCCTCTGAGGACGAGGTGCGCTGTGCAGTCACCCTTGCACGTCTGCCCTGTCACCGGCACTGAACTTGGGGTGCGGGGGGCGCATCAGAATACTCTCGGCCTGGAGTCAGCGGCCAGGGGCAATTTCACTTCCACCACGACCGCTGGTGGCCCCGGCTGGCCTCCACTGGCCTCCGGCCTCAGCCTCGCTCGCGACACAGCCCATGGGTCTGGCCACAGGCTCAGAGGGCCACAGACCCCCTCCCCACGGGGTCCCTCCCAGTGCTGGTGTGGCCAGTGCAGGCTGAAGGACAAGGCAGGCGCCTGCACTCTGGGGCCAGGACAGAGGAGGACAGGAAGCAGGATTCCGAGCAGAGGCGGAGGCACAAGGGCCTGGTGTCCAAGGGCCAGGGTTCAGATCCCGGCTGAGCTCTGGCTCGCTGTGTGACCTCGGCCAGCCGCTTACCCACCTGGGAATGGACCTCGGCCTTACAGGGGGTGAGCCTGCCTTTGACTTCAGGAGTGGACTTGCTTTGCAGCCTGGAATATGCCTCGATCACATCTGTGATCGTCCCCGCTGCTTCGGGGGCCACCTTTGACCTCAGGGCGGGGACAGGCTGAGAAACAGCCCATCTGTCTCCTCCTGGCCAGCAGGGGGCACGCGCGTGGGACTGGTGCGGCATGTGGACGTGCTGGGAGCCGGCAGGCCGGGGCACTCACCTGTAGCAGTTGTTGTTGTAGTTGTTGTAACTCCCCAGAGCCGTCAGACAGCCCAGACAGATGGCATAGGAGAAGAAGATCTGCGTCCCGGCATCTACCCAGACCTGCAGGAAGCACAAGGTATTTGGCAGAGGTCAGAGAGTGGGGAGGGGAGGGGGGATGGGTGGGCTCAGAATCCCCCCCTACCCCATCCTCCAAAATACCAAGGGGTCATCAAACTGCACAGCCCCCTCGGGGATGCATCTCTTAAGGAGCTGGATTGCTGGGTACCTGCTGACCAAATTAGTGTCTTTAACTCTAGAACTTTCTGGAATTGCTAGAATGTTTTTTCGAGAGTTCTGACCCTTAAAATACATTTTAAAATGAGAGGAGACCGCCCTTCTCCTGTTCCTAGTCCTGAGGCCAGCACTCTTCTCACGGTGGAGGCCTAAAGAAAGCTCCCCAGCCCTGTGTCTCAGCGCTCTCCTCTCTCCAGAAAAAATTCTTTCTTTCCTCCTTCCTTCAGGCCTGAACACACAGCACCTAGCTCCTCGGATTTACCTGGGTTTGGTGCACTGTCACAAACACTTACTGCCGCTGAAGGTTTCCAAGGCCCAGGCGCCAGGAGATGGGGCGGCGGCGGGCGGCTCCCACTCGTCCTGAGCCTCAGCACACGGCGCTGCTCCCGACTGCCCCGCCCCTGGCTAGCGCACGACGCGACTGGAGAGAGAGGCCCCAGGTGCCCCCATCACCACCGGGCCCCTGGTGGGTGCTGCCCCCCAGCGCATGAATAAACTGCCTGCAAGTTCAGGGCACCAGAGGGTTTTCCGCCTGCGAGTCCCCAGGGGTGCCAGATGCCGCGCTCTCGTGCAGAGAGCTGTCCTCGCAGCCTGGGCGCGCGGCCACCAAACGGGCCACAGCTGCCTGTGCCCAGCCGCACCCACGTCCCCTCAGGGAGTGGCACTCCCAGTCTCCTCTGGGACCCGCCTCTCCCGCTCAGCTCCAGGGACGCTGCCACAGTGGCCGCCTGGCCCAGGCCTGACCTCGGTGGCGCATCCCCGGGCGAAACGCTGGCTCTGGGGGACGTCACGGCAAATGGGACATGTCTTCTCTCCTGTGGGTTCGGCTCGTGGCTGTCGGGATGCCGCCGGCCGCGAGTCCGCCTGACAGAACAGCCAGCAGAGACAGAACAGCCTGACAGAACAGCCAGCACGGAGGAAAGCAGCGCTGACGGCAGAGCAAGACTGGTAATGGTGCGCGGACGTGCGTGCTGGGTTCAGCCACGCCTGAAGCACACTAACCTTGAACTGTCCATTCAATGGCTCGTGAAGTCCTTTTTTCTTCCATTAATTTGAATGTGATTGTGGTCACTTGAACTGAAAGAATTCCGACTAACAGCAGCATTAAGTTCTTAGAAAACACCCAGACTTTGTAAGCCCAAATCCTTCAGTGAACCCTGAATTACGGATGAGCCAGGTCGACGGAGAGCTGTACAGCGTCGTAGCAGAGGCCTGCAGTGCAGCACAGCACTGCACAGTGCATGCGCAGTCCCTCCGTAGCCTCAGGCCAGGGCAAAGCTCAGGAGAGGAGGGCCCAGGGCTCTCCTCAGTGGGGGGCTCTCTCTGCTCACGGAGCCTCCGCCGGTCAGTCCCGGCTTTCACAAGCCCCGATTTGTGCCAAAGCTCCGCGCAGCCCGCACGTCCCTCCTTGGCGTGACACGTCCTCAGACCACACGCCCCCTTCCAGGCAATGCCGGCCTGGGCTTCCCGGGTCTCAGCCCCCAGAATCCCGTGTCTGCACCTCCCTCTCTTCTATCGGGGGAGATGTCACACAGTCCTTCCTGCAGCTGGCATGGCCTTCCATGTGCGTGTGCCGGGCTGTGTGGACCGGCCTGCCGTGTGGACGGTGCTGCCCACAGTACCGTCTGGCTGGTGGCCACCACTTGTCCTCCATTGTCCCCAGGGGGCACAGGGAAGCAGATGGGTCTTGGCCGGAGGTGAGAGAAGAGTCCCCAGAGCTGAGCGGCGCGGGTGGGGGCACTGGAGCACAAGGCAGACTTAGAGGGCGGTTGGGGTGTCCGGTGGAGGAAAGGGGTAAGTGTAGTTCAAGTTTGAGACACGTAGGCAAGCTCTTCAGGAGACAGGCGGAGCGTCTAGGACAAATACCACAGTCCGGCTGGAGACACGGCTCCCGAGCTCATCGGGGTTTCTGCTATGGCTTGTCACTGACCCCAGACCCAAAACTTCCCCAGCGGCCTTTCTGTTTTCCACACTTGTGAGGCGCACGCTGATGTCAACTCTTCTGCTTAGACAGCCGCTCCCTGGGCAGAGCTGGAGACGCTTCCAGGTTGGGCATCTTGGGAACATCTCCTGGACAAGCAGGCAGGGTCTTCACAGGGTCTGCACCACCAGGGCCCGTGCCTGAACCTCGCATGTCTCGACACAAGCTGGGGGTGGCAAGAATGAGGTAGGCTCCAGTTATCAGCTCCCCAGTCTGGGAGGGACTGATGGCCGCACGGGGCAGCAGCGGGTATGGCCAGGTCATCACTGCCAGGCTAGGCTGGAGTAACAGTAACCTCCAAATCTCTGGCTCAGCACAACAGAAACTCATTTCTTTTTTTTTAAAGATTTATTTATTTATGCACACAAGAGCTGGGGTACAGGATAGAGTCACGGGAGGTGATCAGATTCACCAGAGACAGAGTGGGGAGCAGAACAGGCAGATCAACTGAAATCCACTGCTGAGGGGAGCAGCAGGCGCGGCAGGAGAGGTCTGCTGCGCCATGTGGGTCCCCTCCCTGGCCGGGGAGGGAACTCGCACTGTGGATGCTTCACAGCACGGCGCCCAACCTGCTGCGCCACCAGGGAGGCCCAGGAACTCATTTCTTACCCACACAAAGCCCAGCACAGGCTCACGTGAAGGGTTCTCTTCGCCGAATGACGAGCGTGCAGGCCTCTCTGCCGCAGGACGTGGCCACGCCCACTCAAGCTTCTGTTCAGCCGCTGTGGCAGCAGCACAGATAACTGGAGACCTGTCTGGGAAGCCCTCAAGGACCTGGAGAACCGAGTCTCCTTTCCCCGGCTGCACCAGGGAGTCTTGGAAGTGGACTCTTCCCGTCTACCGGACAGGGAACAACGGAAATGCCAGGCGAGTGCACGGCTCCACCCGTGCCCCGGGAAGACCCCAAGTCCATGTCCCCGAAGGCCACTTCTCGCCTCAACGAGGAATTCCACCGGCATCTGAGAGCACGCAGGAGCACGGTAGCCGCCGGGGTGGTTTGACCAAATGGGGAAAGGGAGGCTGACGAAACAGGCTAACAGCGTCCATGGACCCTCCGATCAGTCTGGTGATGACCTGAGAAATGGGGTGTAAGTTACCGTTCGTCGAAAGGTTGCCGTGCACCCGAGGTATCACACACACAGGCTTGGTGCCCACAGCCATCTGCCTAGGCACGTACTCGCACCTCCTGTTTCACAGAGGAGGAAACAGACCCACCTGAGCCAAGCCCACCGGGAAGTGTGCATCAGGTCAGCCCGCCCGCGCAGAGCAGGCTGGGCCTTTGCTGGGAGGGAACAGCTCTGTGCTGTCAGGTCACCTGGGACAAAGGCCACCCCCCTCAGAGAAGGCCCAGCAGGCACCAGAGCCTGCCCTGCCCAGCTCTACTGCCCCGCCTGTTGTTGGGGCGCTGCAGGGGGCAGCTCTGGAGAAAGGCTTCCCAGCTCTCAGTACAATGTGGAGGGAAAACAGGCTCCACAGAACAGCCCCAAGGAAGCAGGGCAGGAGCTGGGAACTTTGCTGCCTGTCTGCGGCAGTGAGCGGGCAGGCACATTCAGAGGTGGGAGGGCAGATTTGCATGGGAGCAGAGGAGCCCAGGCCTGTAGAAGGGAGGTGGTCCCGCCCTCCAGCTCTGGGGCAACCGCACCTCCTTCAGGGCAGGGGTTGCCCTGAGCCTGTGTGCAGGGCAGGAGACAATGGGTCAGGGACAGTCCCCCCTTCCGAAGCAACCCCTCAGGGCCTGGCCATGCCTGCAGGGAGCAGCCGTCCTGGCCAGAAGGCAAGGCAGTTGGCTGGAAAGGACAAATTGTTCCCCATCCACACCCAGAAGCCATAACAGAGGCCCGTCACCCAGACAGCACTTTACAGTGAGAGCCCCCAGGGCACAGTGGGCTGTACCCCCTGAAATGGGCATCATTTCTCCCAGGTCCGAGAGTGCTGTGTGTGGGGTGGGATGCACCACCCTCTCCCCTTTCCACCTGTGCCCACAGTACAATATCAGCTGTCTCAGGAGCTTGGGGTGAAGGCTTCATGTCTCTTCCACTTCTAGGAGAGAAGAGGCTTACCCGACTGGGGCACCCGGGAGGGGTGCCTCCAGCAAGCCCCCGCCCCGAGTCCACAGCATGGGTGGGCAGGCTTCAGCACGCGGCCAGCTCTGCAGCGCAGCGAGGAAGACCCCGCAGCCCGGCCAGGCCGCTGTCGCGAGCCACGCCAGGAAGAGCCGTCTTCAAAAACCTGGAGGGAGGAAGGTGCCTCCTGCCTCTGCCCCGCTCAGCACGGGCGCCAGCGGCGTGCCGGACAGCCCAGAGCTCTGCCCCCGGAAGCCGACGTTCCAGCGGAGACCACAGACAGGCCAGAGGAGCACAGCATCCGCGGGCAGGCGTGAGTGGGGGCACCGGGGAGAGGAGGGCGAGGGGCAGCGGGGCGCAGGGGAGGCGGGGTGCAGTTGCTGGCCCCCAGGGCTGCAGGGGAACAGGTGCTGATTTTCTACAGCCTGTGAGGCAGCTTGGGCTGCAGAAAGAAGCTCCCCCCAAAACAAGCTTTCGGGTGTCCAACAGGACTACTGGCCAGAGCAGAGGGACAGCACCCCACGGTCATCAGCACGCGAGCTCCTCACCCTGGGCTGGTGCGTCCGCTGGAGAGCTAACGAGGCCAGCCCGAGCCCCTCCGCAGGCGGGGGTGTTTGGGGTTCCAGCCCAAACACCCCAGCTCACCTGGCAGCCGGGGTGGCGGCACAGGTGGCAGGCTCGCTGGCACAGGCGGCGCCTTCACTGTCTCCTCAGGTGACACAAAGAACACCCAGAGTGGGGACGTCGTCGGTCACCTAGTTCTGGCGGACGTCCACACTGGCCACTGTGCGAGAAGTCCCCTCGGAGTACGGACAAGAGGGCCTTTAGAACTGCCCTTGGGGGCCTGGCCACCTGTGGGGGGCGCTGAAGCACCAGCAGAGGGGACGAAGCTGGGAACCAGGGGCCTGGCCCCCCGCGGCTGGGGCTCCTCTGGGGCTTGCTGGAAAGGGTGGCGGTGGCTGCTGCTGCTGCTGCTACAGGCAGACCCAGCAGGGAGCCAGGCTCTCCCTTTTGCCGGCAAGTCGCTCATCCCTGGGCCTCCAGCTACCAGCCCCCGAGGCAGGATACAGCACTGGGCCTGCAGTAGGGGCTTCCTTGGAGCCCCCAGGGCTAAGCCCTCTCAGCTGAGCTATGAAAACCAGTTCCTGCATCTCTGCCACCCGCCCGACCCCATCCCGACCAGGGTAACAAGTCAGGCTTCTGAGAAGCACCCATGGGTGCACCCCTGTCACGAAGCAGTCACCTGCCCTTGGCGCCGTGAGCGTGGGCGCAACAGTGCGGGTGGGGGAAGGCGCCGGCGTTTCCCTGCTCCCAGACTCCTTGCGGGCCCAGTGCCGGCCAAGAAGATGCGAGAGAACCGCCAGGCCCAACAGCACATGGGGCGTTTGGCTGTGGGTCCAGCAGCAAGGACAGCCCTGGTCCTGGGGCTCATGCTCCAGCCCTTTCTTGTGCTAATGTTTCCTTTTCAAACAGCCAACCACACACACACACACACACACACACACACCATGACTTCTGAAAGTAGAGCCTTCCATGAGGCAAAAACATAACTTATATGGCCCAGCAGAAAATGGCTGAATTAAGCTCTTTCTTTCCGCCTTTTATATTGGGAAAGATTCTCAAAAGATTAAAAGTAGGTTAGGAGAAGAATACAACAGCTGTGTTTCCAGTGTGTACCTGACAACGGCTTTTGTAGAAGTGAATAATTACATGAAAACCGCTTCCTCCCCACCTCTTCCTCAGCCCCTGGGTTGCTAGGCGCTCGCTCCGCGCTGGCCTATGCCACATGCAGAGGCTGCGGAGCACAGTGTGGCCATTATGAGGGACGGAGCAGGAGGGGGCTCAGAGGCCCCCTCCTCGGGGGTTCAGAGGCCCCCTCCTCGGGGGTTCAGTGGGGGCGCCCAGACTGGCAAGATGAAATGCTAATGCCCTGGGCAGGCAGCGAGAGGGAGGGGAGGGGCAGAGGGGCTGGGCCTGGAAGCCCCCTGGAAATGTGTTCTGCAGCCTCTGGCTCCCCCGCCAAGCCGCCCGGGGGCTGACTCGGCCCTGCCAGTGCAGTGCCCGTGGCTGACAGGCTGTGGGCAGTGGGAGGCCCTTCCGTGTGGCGGGGTGGGGGTGCATAGAGTCAGGGTGTGCAGGCTGATGTGGCCCTTCGTGTGGAGCAGGGAGCCGGGTCTCTGGCTGGGTCCCTGCCCGGAGGCAGGACAGTCCTGGTCTCAGAGCTAGGAGGGAGTGGACAGGCAGCCCCTGGCCCGCAGCCAACAGCAATGATCTCAGTGCCTTACGTGGTCAGTAGGGCCCAGGGGCGGGGGGTACAGGCCTCCCCCTGCTGCACTGCATGAGACAACTGAGCCCCACTTCAGCAGCATTAGATGGGTGAGGTATGGGGGGTGGAAAGTGTTGTGGGGCTCGAGGACAGGTTCTCCCAGGTCTGTCTATGCAGCCTCAGGATGGGGGTGCTAGTGAAGGCCTCTCCCCAACAGCCTTCCTGCGGGGAACACTATAGGCTGTGGGTGAGCAGTGCTGTGCAGCAGCGTCCTGCTGATTGTGGGGTCACCGGCCCCCACTCTCCAGATGCCGGAGGTGGCCCCTATCACAGTGAACACCGGAACTGAGTCCCACATGTTTCTACTGTCTCCTGGGCAGTGGTTCACCCCCCGTTTTAGAAGCCCCGAGGTGGTGGGGGGGCGGTGCTGCATCCAGTGGGGCTGTGGAAACCAAATTCCCGTGCTGGGAACACAACCACTGGACCAAACGGGGCCACAGGTTGTCACGGGCCCTGTGTCAGCCCAGTGAGCGGCCCAGATGAAGCCTTGCCTTCCCCACCATCACCAAGTCCACCAAGTCCCAGGGAGCTGGTCCGGAGGAAGAGAGCCAGGGAAGGGAGGAGCATGAAACCCAAAAAGAGCGCATCCTTGGGGAAGGCCACAGGGTATCTGCCCAGGGCCAGGGGACTCAATCAAATCATCACACTTCTGACTGATGTCTATCTCCTCCAGCTAGAACAAAACTCCCTGGGAGCAAGACTTCTGTCTGTTTTGCTCACTGCTATACACCTAGAACTTTGCACACTCTGACCTACGGTAAGCATCCAAAAAGCACTGGCTGCAGACCCACAGCCATGTAGAGTCCCCAAAACAGTGAAGGACAAGCTGAACTGAGTGGGTAAGGACACCCAGCTCTAGTCCAGGTTGCTTTGAAAGTTTCTGTGCATTCTCCCTAAGGTCCTTTTCTCCTGGCTTCAGTTTTTCAACCTGTAAAATAAGGAACCTGATGGCAACGGAGGTGATGAATATGTGGCACATGCATCCCAGCCCAATCCCTGCCAGTGGCAGACATTGCTCATCAATCCCAGATTCTTGCCAGGGCCAGACATAATGATCAATCACAGCACTCTCCGCCCTCTGTCTGCTAAGGGGCAAGAGGCCCACAGCCAGAGACGTGCAGGCTGATAGAGCACGTGTGTTTTGGGGTCAGCGAGGCTCAGTTTCCTTGGGGCGCTTCAACCTTAAGTCTTGTAGGCCCAGGAAGACACCCAGGGAGCCAGGCTCTGCAGGCCTCACTGGCGCCTGTAGGTGTCCCTGGGCTACTGCCTCTGGGCAGCGTGAGCTGTGAGATCGGAGGGGAGAGGTCACCTCGTGGACTTTCCACCTGGGGATGCAAAGAACACCCCATCATCCACAAAAAAAGGTGCATGAGGGGCCTCCCTGGTGGTGTGAGGGGTGGAACGCTGCACTGTGGGACTTCCTTATTCACCGCAGAACGAGTTCGATCCCCGGCCAGGGAGGGACCCACATGGTGCAGCAGACCTCTCCCGCCTCCTGCTGCTCCCCCCGGCAGTGTGTTTCAGTCCATCTGCCTGTTCTGCTCTGCTCTCCACCCTGGTGAATCCCCTCACCTCCAATCTCTGGCCTATACCCCAACTCTTGTACGCATGAATAAATAAATCTTTTTTTTTTTTTTAAAGGAGGTACACAAATGCTTGTTATGTCAGTGGCCAAAGGCCGGCCCTCCACTGCTGCCCGAGGGACCTCACTCCCTCCAGGGTGCTGGCCGGTGACCTGCAACCTCACAATAGGGAGCAACCAGGCCCCAACATGGACTACTAACTGCTTTCTACAAATGAGGAGTCCGAGGCCAAAAGAGGCCATATGAGGGGGCTGCAGCCACCAGCCCGTACTTGGACGGTCAGCCCAGAGCCCCTCCTGGTCTTCCCAGGAGAGAGCCACCCCTGTGGCCAAGAAGAGCGGCCTGGGGGCAGCCGGCCACATGCCCCACTCCTCAGGGCGCACAGCCAGGCGGACGTGGTGCTTGGCATTCGGCAACCGGCCCGTGCCCGCTCACGCCGACCTGCAGCCTCCTTGTCCCCTGCCCTCGCTCCCCCTGTTCTCCAGAGCAGTGACCGCTTTAGCTGGCACCCACCCCTCGGGCATCTGACACCCAGGGGGCACAGGGCAGGGCGGAGGGCAGGGGCGGAGGCAGGGCTGGTGACTCGGTGAGTGTGAGGCAGCCCTCACCCTTGCAAGTTTTGAAGCTGTCTTCCTACCGTGCAAGGTCTGGATGGAGAAGGCAGGGGCACTGGCTAGCCCGGGGGGTGCCGAGGGACTGCCAGGAGACTGTGACAGCCACAGTGCCCCTCCCAGACGGGCCTCCAGACAGGGCCTCGGCTCTGGGGCAAGCCACGCGAGGGAAGGGCTGTCCTCATTCCACAGTCCCCTCCCCGTCTTCCTCGGGCCTAGCCTTGAGCAACAAAACCCAACATGATCATTTTAAAAAATAAATCCAGACATGAATGCTGATGTGTCTAGGGCGTGAAGTGTGCCGATGTCTGCAACTTACTCGCAAATGTATCAAAAAAGCAAAATAAATGGAGACATGAATAGGCTGGGAGGGTGTGCGACGGAGCAGACTCAGCAAGATGTGGGTGGGTGAGTGGGTGCTCCCTGGGTAGGCAGAACCAGCCAGAGACAGCGGGCGCTCCCACCCCAGCTGGGGCTCACTGAGAAGACCCATCCCGTCTGCAAAAGGGGGAAGAAACACTTCCCGGGGGTGTCTGCAGGGAGACCGGTCCCGTCAGTGGGGTAAGCCCCTGCCCAAGGCCCCGTCAGTGGGGTAAGCCCCTGCCCAAGGCACAGGCAGAAGACGGCCCCCCGCATTCTGTCTCCAGCCAGAACACCTAGAACTTCCTGGGGTTCAGTGTCTCCTGCTGACATCACCTCCAAGATTGAAAATACTTCTGAATTCCTTCCGTCAGCCATGCGCAGCCTGTGGGTTTATCTGAGTTCTTCAACCTCATTTTCAGTCATAATTATCTTCGGGGCGAGGCAGAGCCACCTCCTAGGGTTCCAGAGAGGTGGAGGAGCCAGGCACAGGCACACACGCACCCTGGCGCGACTTTAAGGCTCCCCTTCTGTTCTGTCTCTGAAGCACTCGTTGAGGCCATGTCTGCACAGCACCCCACCCCACGCCCCCTTTGAACCCCCTCCTGGCCAGCGGCTCTGCGGTAGGACAGTGACCATGGTGCTGCCGGCCCCGGGCGGGAGCCAGGCTCTGAGATGACGACCACGTGCCAGATCCGCACCGGTGAGCCTGTGCTACCTGCCTGGCAACACGCAGCTGCCCCGGGAGAGCTCGGAGAGAGACACCGCTCGCTCCAGGTGGGCGGGCGGCCATGGCAGCCCCGTGCAGCGTGGAGGGCCCCCACCTCATGCCTTCACTTGCTCACAGTGATGTCCACAGCCCCTCCCCACCTGCCAGATGCACAGGGCAAGCCTGAGCACAGCCGTCCATAACCCCGGAGCCGTGTGGGTGATTCACAGTCCAGGGCCACGCACACGCCCGCAGCTACGTCTCTCTTAGGCTTCACTTCCACAAAGGACATTTCAAGGAACAGTTCCTGGGCTCTGCCACCTTTGATTAATCAGACGCATAAACTGACAGTGGGAATTTGCTGGCAGCGTGAAACTGCCCGTGGGTGGCTCAGGAGGGTGAAAGAATGAAAGCCAGCGATTTTGCCCAATGGTTCATTTTCTGGCCCACAGCACTCTGGCTCGTGAGGGATAATGACTGTTCAAGGTCAGGGGCAGTGCTGGGTGCCCTGATTCTGAGCTGGGAGTTTCCCACCATGCATACTGCCGCCTGGGTGGAGAGGGTGCTGTCGATAACATGCGCTTTGTCCACTCGGCTCCAGCGCTAGGAAGGAACATCAGTCTCTAGGGTTCTAACCAAGGAAACAGAACTCTGACTCTTTGGGAGCGCCACAGGGGCTTGGCGCTTGCCCTGCAGGGCTGCCCAGTGCCTGGCTTACAAGTGAGACGTGTGGAAGTGCAGCGTGAGTTTCACACACCAGCGAGTTTTCACAGAGAAGAACCTCAAATGTCATAAGCTCAGCAAACTGACATGTATCCGAGCTGCTCACAGACAGAAACCTTGCTCTCCTTGCTCAAATCTGTGCCGGGTCTGAAAGCAGTAGAACACACCACGCTTGCAAAACACACTTCTCTCCACAGAGGAACTGCAGCACTGGCATCTCAGTGACCAGAGCTTCCCAGCCCTCTCTGGAGCCCTGGGCTTCTCAGAATTCTTCTGTACATGTTGGCCTGCTTGATGTCGAGGCAGTCACTTGCAATGGAGAGGGTAGGGCTGATTAAGACGGACGGCCAGAGCGTTTTAGAAGCTCTGCCAGAGCTCACAGAGCTGGTGAGTCAGGACCTGATCCCATGTCTGGTCTAATCTTTGGATTTTACAGATGAGAAAACAGACTCAAAGGGGTGGAGAGGTGACAGATGTTTCAGCTGGAGATCCTTGGTCTGCATAAGTTATGACCTTGGGTAAGTCCCAACTTCCCTCTGGGACTCAGCTCCTTGTCCACAAAAGAAGAGAGTGGACCTAGACATTGACTTTCAAAATCGTTGAATAGAAAGTAAATGGGCTCATGGAACTTTTGGTCAAATATCTCAATGAATATTATTTTACCTCAAAATAAGTTTACTATCAGATAATATAATGATGGATAGTTAAAATATGAAGTCATCACCATAAATATATGACTTGATGAAAAATTGAACTTTTGAATCAAATGGGAATGACTACAGCCTCATTTTCTTAATATTAATTTGGTACTTGAAAATTTAGTATGTCCTGTTCAAGACTAGCAGATGAAGAGAAGCAAATACCAAAGGTTAAATTTACTTTTATGGAAGAAAAAGAAAACACATAATTATGAAATAAAATAGCCATTTTAAATGCATAGCTTGGCATGAAAGGAAGTTAGAATATTCTCTCAGATGCCAGAAATGAAAGAAGTCAGAGCTGAGAGAAGAACAGGCCTAGTAATCCCTGAGGCTATCCAAGCAGAGAGAGGTTCAAGAGACTGAGGTTTAAATTCTGTCATAATCTGTTAAGTGATATATGTGATCACATGCTGAGTGGGCTTACTCTACAAAGCCAGGAGCCAGAAGGGATGGTCTTCTAGTGAGCAAAATGTTAGAAATCTCTCTTCAGGCTAGGACTCAGTATGGCAATGCCAGTCATGACCACACACTATTCTTGTAATCTTGTAATCCATATTACACCCAAGTTTAGAATGGGATTTTAAAATGACCATTCTAATTCCATACCCAGCTAAACTACCATTCAAGAGTAATGGTAAAATAAATATCTCATTAGACACATTGAGACCAAGAACACTTACTTGAAAGAACTACTAAAGGATGTATTTCAATAAGAAGGAAATTTCATCCAGCAGGAAGAAAAAAAAGAACAAAGAAATTGGTAAAAACATTGTCAAATTCAAGTCATTATCAATTCTAAAAAGCAGTAAGGCAAAATTTTAAAGATGATAGTAACAATTACAAGGATGATGGGTGATGGGGGGGGGTGTGGGATTTGGAGGAAAGTTGTGTCCTGTATTTTCCTGTTCAGAAAGAGGATGAAGCTAGTTAATAGCTGCTATAAGTGGGCACCACATCTTCTGTCTTTCCACTGTACTAAGGGGAGACCCTTCTTTCCCAACCCAGAGCCACTGCATGTGCTCCTGGTACAGATTTCTTTGCCTTTCACTGGGTGGACTTCCAGTCCTTTCTGCCCAAGACAACTATGCCCACAGTTCTGGCCCTGAGTTTTCAATGGATATTCTTTGAATGTTTCTGGAAATAAGCAGGTCCCCATACCCCCTACCAAAAGGTAGAGGAATGAAACCACAACACTGACAGCATGCTCTGGAGAGCTAGGGTCATGGTTCCATTTTCAAGTGCCTGGTACAATTTGAATTTCAGTTCCCACAGACTCTTTTGCCTCTTGGGCCTTTTCCCTTGAAGTGGAATATTGTAATAATGGAACTGTTCCATATCTGCTCTGTCCAACTTGGTCTCTCTAGCTACATGTGGCTATTAAGCACCTGAAATTAGATAGTGAAATAGAGGAGCTTAATTTAATATTTAATTTTGATTCCTTTCAATTGAAATGATTAGATTGGGACTGTGGGTACTGTACTGGAGCATGTAGATCTAGAGCATGGCAATTTCTGAAAGGGCCATTCCAATCCCAAACATTCCCATGACAGAGAGGCAACCTTTTGCAGAGATCTCAAGAGTGAGCTCTCCTCCCTCTCTCTCCCCTGTTGCACAAGAAATGCTATGCACATTATGGATTAGCATTATCTCATCGAACCTTCCCAGCAGTCTTTTTCACAGAGAGGGAAGCCCAGGCACAGAGAGGTAAGGGCATTTGCCTGGGGTTACACAGGAAGAAGTGGATGAGCCATGAGGCAAATCCAGCAGCACGAGGTATTTCTGGCTGAACACTCAGGAGCAAGGATTTTGAGTTTTGGAGGTGGGAGGACTCACTTCAGGAAAAACATCCTTAATGAAATATCTGCACACAAGCAGCTTTATTCGTAATTGCCAAACATGGAGGTACCCAAGACGCCCATTAATAGGTGAATGAGTAACCAAACTGTGTTACATCTAGACAATGGGCTATTAGTCAGTGATTTAAAAAAGAATTGAGATAGTAAGCCGCGAAAAAACAGGCAAGAAGTTTAAATGCATATCACTGAGTGGAAGAAGCCAGTCTGACAATAGATGCAGCATGAGTTCGGGAAAAGCAGAATCACAGAGATGCTGCAAGGTCAGAGGTAACCAGGGACTCAGGGAGTAAGTTCCCACAGACTCTTCTGTCTCTTGGGCCTTTTCCCTTGAAGTGGAATATTGCAGTGATGGAACTGTTCCATATCTGCTCTGTCCAACTTGGTCTCTCTAGCTACTTGTGGCTATTAAGCACCTAAAATTTGATAGTGAAATAGAGGAGCTTAATTATTATTAAATTTTGATTCCTTTTAATTGGACACTGTAGGGGTGGACTCATGGCTTATGCACTCAGCGAAACCCCCAGATTGTACAACACTAATTAAGGAGGACCCTCCAGGACTATGGTCTCATCTAGTGAATAACGATGTATTGATATTGCATCACCAGTTGTGAAAAATGTACTACAATGAAGCTGGGTGTTAGTAATAGAGGAAAGGGGGGCTGGAGAAAGGAGGGTATATGGACTTCTCCACACCTTCTGCTTCATGTTAATGTAAAGCTATAGTTGCTCTGCATATCAAGAAATTATTAGTTAAGAAATGCTTAATGTACAAAATTTTATGTCGTACTCTGGGGTGGGGGAAAAGAGCTCTCCCCATTTGAAAACCCATGTCCTTGAAAATATCACTCACCATCTTCTCCACCCTCCTCCCATAGGCCCAGCGAGTACGCAGCAAGGGTGGATGCACTGTACATCTCTGTGGATTCAGCAGAAAAGTGAAGATCGAGCACAAGGCCTGGCATACAGTAGGTGCTCAATGGTGCTTGCTGGTGAACAATCACAAGACTCTCATTCTTAAAAGAACGGCCTGGTGAGACTCCTGGGAGACAGGCTACGCTGTCCCCTCCTGCCTGGTGCAGCGTAGGGTGCCATGCCCCAAGGCTGGTGGCGTTGCTCCCTCTCCGAGACTGCAAACCCTGGAGGACAAAGTCGCTGGCTCACCCCCGGGGTCCCACCCAGTGGTCAGGTCTGCACACAGAGGGCGCACCTTGAATGGTTGCTGACGCCTCTAAAATGAGCCCACTCTCCTCTGTCGAGCCTCCTGGGCTCTGGAAGTAGCTGGACGAACCCACGAAGGCACTGGCTCGGGCCACACCTGCCGCAGACCACAGCGTTACGGCCACCAAGCAGCTCAGCACCTGCGGCCCTGCAGCGCGTCTGCCGTCCCTGGTGGCCGGACTGCTTCCTCGCTACCGCCCCCACTAAGGCCATTTCCACGTCTTCCCTCTTCGCTTCCAAACGCACTATTTTCTCACTCTCTCTATGCACCCGGAGAGAGGTGCACGTGCTGTTTCATCCAACACACGCATGGGTGGGGGCAGGAGGCGGGATCCTGCCTCTAGAAGCTCACAAGTGAGGGAACTAGGGCTCGGGAGGGCGACACATCTGTTCGGGGCACCCAGGAAAGAGCACACGTTCATGAAGCTCTATTTCACCCCAAAACTCTCAGTTTTGCTGAGCCTTTCTCTTGTCGGAGTAATCTTTTGAAGCAATGTTCTCATTCAGATCGGTCAATCTCTATCCCAAAATCATTCAGCAGTGCCCTGCAGCCCATGGGGCAACCAGCTTGGGATTCCCCGAAACAAGCCGACGCTGAGCCCCGGGAAACGCCACCATTTCCTTCACCACGGAGACGTCTACCCTCACAGTCCTTTGCAGGAGGAAGGGGGCGGTGGAGAACGAGAGGCAGGGGTCCCAGAGGAGACTGGCCGTGCCGCTGTGGCTTAGGTTGGCTGAGAGCACCACGTTCAACGCCAGTGCCCACTCTGGGGGTGGAGCGCTGACGAATCAGAGCAAAGAGACTGGGAAGAACATGCAAATGAGACACGAATGAGCGCGTGGACACAGGGAGTCAGGTGGACAGAGGGTGGGCCCAAAGTGGAGATGAGGGGCTTCCCTCTCACAGGAGGGGCCGGGCAGAGGCGGACCAGGTTTGTACAGAGGGACTTCGTGGCGGGGCGGCGCTATTCCTGCCCGATGCTGATGCCAGGGTTCTTGCAAGGCAGTCACGGGGGTGTGGGGTGCTCAGATGCCAGCGCCAGGACCGCCAGCCTCGGGCTGGGCCGAGACAAGGCGAGCCCAGAAAAACTAGATCCAACAAAGTCTCAGCACTGCACCTGTCACCTGGTGGAGGCACGTGTAACCAGGTTCAAGTGCCAGGAGCGCAAGCATGAGACAAGAGCTTCGGCCTCTCTGAGCCTCAGTATCCTTACCTGAAAACCTGTAAGAGAGAGGTTTCGAAAGCCCCGGGACCTATACGCCAGGCCTTTCTTAGAGCTGGGAGACCGTAAGGCCCTCAGTCAGTGGCCGTGAGGATTGACGGAACTGGCATATAAGAGCACGTAATCCCTGGATCTGCAACACAGTAAGTCTCAATAACGGATTGTTTGCTGATGGAGTGAATCAGACAATTAAATGACGACAGAAAGCTCAGCACGTGGCCAGCACAGAGAGACGGCAGCCACCGTCGTGCTAGTTACGGGAAACAGCAGTTCTTTGGTTAATGAGGCGCTGTTGGAACTACTGAGAAGTCAAGATTCCGAACCCACATCTTGAGTAAACCTGTGGCTAGAAACAACTTAAGGAGGGGCCCCAGCGACTCTCAGCGGAGGGCACGGGAACCCTGGTTTCACAGACAGGCCACTCTTAAGGCGCTCCCAGCAGTCAAGAAAAGAAGAAATGTTGACCGCTGTCCTTTCGGGTGGATGATGCTCGATCACTAACCTGTTTTTAATTCCTGAGGGGCTTCCCTGCTGGCCAGAGGGGCAAACCTGTGCCAGGTCATCTGCGCCTCGGCACGTCCTTCACTTCTGTCAACTGACTAACTGTCTCCCCCAAAGACTGCCATCTCCTTGAAGACAAGAGCCACACGGGATCTGCTTGGCCTCCCCAGGGCCTGCTACGGAGTGGGTATCAAACTGATGCTGGGGGAAAAGCAACCCGACCCAGAATCAACTGTGCTGAAAGGAAACCTTGGAGGATTTTTGGTTCCAGGGTGTGACCTCCCACATCAGTTGTTGTCTGCAGTATTTTCAAAACAATATCTAATGCCTCTAAGTCCTTGTCCATATGTAAATTTTGGCTCGAAAGCCCAACAGCTGAGAGGCCCATTTGTCCTTGGGGCCTGGTCTGGAACCAGAGTACACCGCCACCAGGTGGCAGCAAATTCCACAGCCACATCCAGGAGCTTGATCAAGTGGAATGTCAAACGAGGGTCTTGTTTTCCCTCATTTGTCCTCCTACGGGGCAGGTGGGGGATCTGGTGTTCTGAGGCACCCTCATTGTTTGGACATCCCCTGCCCCATCCCCAGGGAACCAGACACCGTGGTCTCAGTCTCAGCTCCTTCCACAGAGAAGGCAGACTTGGGGAACTCGTGTGCGCCCTGGGAAAGCAGACCCCGCGATTTGGATCTGTGACAGGCCTTCTGTTCTTGCCCTGAAAACACACACTCGAAACACAATGGAGAGGGAGAGTGGCAGGAATCTGGGGCAGGGAAAATGTGATTTCCTGCAAGAGTCCCTCAGCTCCCCAAAGGCTGAAAAGACAGAAAATAAAAATTTGCGGGGAGAAAAATGGAGTGGAGGCACTTCACACTTCAGAGAGAACACAGGGCTGACAGTGAGGACAAATAGATGTTTAGAAAGTTATAACAGGCCACGGAATGCAAATTGCCAGGGACAAAGAAGGCGGGATGCTGTGTCGCTTCAAGTTCTTGACGAGAAACCTAATTTACTGGATCTGTAATCTTAGGTTCTGAGTTCAAAGCCTCCCACTGGGCCACAGGCCTGGGCTCGTCCTGCCTGGCGATAGTGCTAGGGAGCAAAGTGGGGAACCCCACGGTGTTCAGGGAGCCCTACTATGTGCTAGGCCCTGCTCTGGGCACCAAAACAAACTCAAGATGCTTCTGCATTATGTGCACGCTAGTTCTGAACTGGCCTGATCTGCGGCGTTCTCTCTACTCACACCAACACGCGAGAACCACATGCCCAGAGAGGGAAGGGACAGGCTGGGGCGCCCAGGGGTGCGATGCAGAGGATCTCACATTTCTCTAGATTCCAGATTTCGCTGCACCTAAAACCCTTGTCACGGGAGAACTCACACAACTGCAGCTTCTGCTGTGTCCCTGTGACGCAGCCACACAGACTCACCTGAAAATGCCCTCTACCCACCCATCCGACCCTGTAACCACGCATGTGTCCATCCGTCTGTCGTCCTGTCAGTCTTTCCACCCACACATCCATTCAATTCACTCACAAATTGGTCACTGAGCGCTCACCGCAGGCAGGCATGGCCGGGTCCAGGGGTGGAGACGGAGCGGCGCGTGGGGAGTCCATGCCCTGCCCGCACCGAGTCGAGTCTGCCTTTTGGCGACCGGAGCACGGTGATGCAAACGCGTGGCATGGCCCCTGGGAGGTTGACGGGTGTCAAGGGAAAGCGGAGTCTGGGTCGGTGAATGGGCGGGAGGAATGGGCGGTGAATGCGGGAGGAGGAGGGAGAGGGCGAGAAGCCACACTGAGACCCCAGCCGTAGCAGCACTGCCTCTGGGTCAGAAAACAGCCGGGGCGCTCTCTCAGCCACCGAGGAGAAGCGTGCTCTGGTCCAAGCACCCCCGGCTGCACCTTCTCTGGGGCTGCCCGGCCTCACTGGCCGGGGAGACGGGAGGAGAACGTCCACCAGCAGCTCCAAATCACAGGGTAAAGCTGCTGCCATCTTTAAGACGGACTCAGATGCATTTTGTCTTTTAAATAAGACCCAAAGGGAGGACGAGCACGTCTGGTCTCAGGGAGAGCAGCTCGGGCGGAGGGGCAAGGGAGTGGTAGCTCTCTTCCGCTGGACAGCGGGCTCCCGTGCGTCTGCTCTGCTCACGACGCGCGCAGTGCAGGTGCGTGCCGGGGCGTGGCAGGTCAGCGCTGCTGGGCTCTGGCCCAGGTGAGTGGGGCAGTCCCAGGACTGTCCTCAGGGAGCCTGTGGACTGGGAGGACCCCGACCAAGCCCTGGCTTCCTGTCTTCGGTGCACCTGGGACCAGCGTCCACACCCCAGGGAAGGAGCCCCCGGGGGGCCCAGAGGCTGGTGAGCTGGATGTGTCATGGGGTTTCCCCCTGACCCCCTGGAGCTCACTGCTCCCCATCCTGCTGTCTCTCCACCCATGGGAGAGATTTCGGGCCTGCAGGATCAGCCTCCACCCCTCCCAGCCATGGGAGCCGGGATGCTGCAACTTCTAATCAGCCCCAAGAAACAAGTGTGCTCCCACCCCCAGATCAGCCAACCAGGTCTTGGGGTCCTCCTGGCAATATTTCTTCTTGATGACGTTTGCCATCAAACCGAGTCAGGAAGATTGTTCTGGGCAAAAGCCCACACTCGCAAAAAGGAACACGCTAGCAGAGACCAGCACCGAGTCCTTCCTGACCTGAGAGATGTCTCCGGCCGGCAGCTCTCCTGACCCACTTTCCCTGGCTCAGAGAGCCGTGCCTCAGTTGTCTCCCGGGCCACGAGGCCAGCAGGAGGTGTCTGCGTCCCAAACTTCAGCCAGCAACCTTCCTCCTGCACGCCTGTTGCCAAGTCCATGTCCATCCTAGCTCTCAACTTCGGCCTTCACGCCTACCTTGCGTTTTACTGCACCCATTATCCGCGGACATATGTGTGTGGCTGTGTGTTCATTCCAGGAGTAGTAACTCTGAGGGCATGTTTTGATGGGGTTGATATTATGGGTTTTTTCCAGTGCACGTTAAAATGAAAACATTTATAAACAAGGGAAAATCCTTCCTCTCCCGGCAGGGTCACCCCTTCGACTGTCACAGCCAGCTGATGGGTGGACAAGTACAACTTGTTTTTTGGGAAGATGGATTCAGCCTCAGGGGGCAAGGGGCTTGTTCAAGGCCAGGCGCCAGCGGCAGGAGAGCAGGAAGCAACACCAGAGCCCTGCTTCCTCCGGGGTGCGCTGTGGGAGCAGTGCAACGGCTGGCGTGTTCCTCCTTCAGACCTCGCCTGCTTTCACTTAGCAGTTCTCGCCAGAGTCCAGAAGCCCTGCATTCTCAGTTTTCACTGGGTTCCTGAGCTGCTGTGTGGCCACAGGCAAGGAGCTCAGCCTCTCTGATTGGCTGTACAGCTGCTGAGTGGACATTCCAGCGGCTGGGGCACTGGATTCAATAGACCCACCCCAAGCTGCCCTCCTTCAGCTGAAACAAACTTAGCATAATGCACCTGCCCCCAAAGTGAGGGCAGTGGCCAAGACCCCTCCTGGGACTCAGTGTGGCTGTACCCCAACCACGATGGATCCGGTGGACAGAAAGCTCTGAGCTGCTCCACGGACTTTCCAACCACCTTGGGCCCTTCCTGCAACATCCATTGCTTGGAAGACAGCCTTGCCTGCCCCACAGATTTTGTATTCTAGTTAGAGAAGAAAGCAATAAAAATAATTAAAAAGTCAGGTAGGATACAAAGCAGGCAAGGCAGAGAAGAAGGTGGGGGAAGAAGGTGTGTTTGTTTCCCAGAACAGAACAGGCATGTGCAAAGGCCCTGAGGCAGAAAGGCACAATACCTGGAGTGAGGTGGAAGAGAGGGAGCATGACGGAAGACTTTGAGGTCCCACCCTTTGGCTCTTATTTCAAAGACAGCAGGGAACCCCAGAAGCAATGAAAACAGAGAGGCACCGCTCAGATTTATATCCCAAAAACATCGCTTCTGGATGGGCACGGCCTAGAGGGGTCGAGCGCAGTTCCGGAGGGCCAGTGTGGATACTATTGCACTTTTCGAGTAGTTGCTGATGGAGCTGGCACGGGCTGGTGGCGGTGAGGCAGAAAGCAACAGAGCGCGGGGACTAGCTCTTCCCTCAGACGCCTTCCTGAGACGCCTTCCCTCGCAGGTGTCTCAGTCTCCAGCTCAAGGGTCAGGACATTTTCTCGAAAAGGCCAAGTAGTCAGTGCTCAGAGTTTTGTGACGTGTGGGCTGCCGCTGTCCCGTATGCCTGCAGCGCGGCTCCTGCTCGGTGTCCGGGAACGTGCTGAGACACTCCTGTGACATCGAACTGTCTGTTTTGCACGCAAGGACCCTGGATCCTGCGGCCAGCCTGCCAGGGCTTTTTGTACGAGAACGTGGTTTATGGGAGCACCTGCTTTCCTTCACGGGTCTCTACCGCCAAGGGCCGTGATGGCGCACGGCGGGACCCGTGTGCCTGCCGAGACAACCCCCAGCAGCCTGCACTGGGAGGGCTGAGCAGAAACACTGCCCATGTGATGCCATGTTCCAAAGCCGCTAGAAGGAACGAACACGCTCTGTGCAGCCCGTCCCGTTAGGAGGAGGAAAAGCAGGAAGCGTGGGGTATCGGCACACGGGCCACGGGGCCACGTGCTTCTTGTCTCAGCTACTCAACTCTGCCTTGGAGCAGCCCCGGGTAAGCGTCTCGAGCGCACGTGACTGTGTTGCGATGAGACTTGGTTATAAAACTGGGCAAGTGCTGAGCTGGAAACCTCAGGCTTCTCCAGATCTACCTGAAAACTGCTGACTGACATCAATCTGTTGCCGTCATCGGTGGGAAAGTGAGGCCCAGAGAGGAAAGAGAGAGCAGGCTGTCCCGGTGGCCCAGCGTCTGCGGCGGAAGCAGCTGTGGGAAGCCACGACCTGGTGCCACCCAGCGCCCTGCGCCAGCCCGGGGCCGCGGCAGAGGGGCTGCAGGACGCGCTGGCAGGAGCCATGGCCCAAGGGGAGGAGGAAGTGGGCGTGGCGGGGCAGACTGGCTGCACGGCGAACCGAACCACCTGGCTGCGCCCCTGCTGAGGGGTTGGGGCGTCCGTTGTGCACGAGTGTGTGCAGTGGGGCTCCCGGGTCGTCGGGTTTGGCCGAGTTCCCCAAACTCTCCTGATCACTGGAACCCGTCTGAAGCCTCCGTTTCAGGCCCCCTGAAACGGGGCGGCAGGAACGGCGCTGGGACCTGCACTTGCACACGTGTGCCGGGGGTGCTGATGGCCAGAGGGTTCGAGAGACACTCGGGAGCTGCTCAGGCCCCTGGGCACGACTGGAGGGCCAGGGCACGGGAGCCGGCGAGCGGGAGGTGACGGGGGTCTGGATCAGGGCAGGATTTGAGGACCAAAGACTATACAGACCAGCGTGTGTGGAAGTGTGTTTTCCAAATGCTGAGCCCTTGCTGCTGAGGTTAGGTGGCTACCTCAGCCATCGGGAGCTATCTCCCTTCTTCCTGGGGTCAGGCCTGGAGTTCAGGCTCGGGAGCCTCAAGCAGGGGTGGGGTGCAGAGCCTGACAGACCCAGACAGAAACGAGCACACGCTGCACCACTGCCAGCCTCCCCTCCCGCAACGAGGTGCATGTGAGAAGCATGAACCACGCTGCACGGTATGCCCAGCCCTGCTGCCCTGAATTCAGGGGGGCTGGAGGCTGCAGACGGCGGGACATTTCCTGCAAAGGTCATTCTGTGACGAACACACATTCACGTTCTCCTGCAAGATCTGTGTGTTTTAATGGGAAAACGGGCGCCCCCCACCCACGCAAACACCTTTCCTGATGTCATTTCACACACTGGCATCGCCTGGGCCCCTCAAGGGACATGAACATCTGGGACCCTCTTCCAACAAGCTCATTTTGACCAATCCAGAATTTTCTAAAGCTCCCCAGGGGCTTCCAGAAAGTGGCAGAGGCTGAGAAGCCCCGGGCGGGGGTGCTGTTTTCACCTCCTGTCTCGCTCACCCCAGGTACCCCCACCCACGCAGAGAAGTGGGGGTACAAACAGTTACCACTCATGCTTCAGAACAGCCAAGGCCCCGCCAAAGACAAAGCAGCAGGTCAGCCTGACGTCACCGATCCTTCTTTCTGCGCTAACCCCACAGAGAAAATCACCACCGAAGACCCAGTTTCTCTCGCTGAGACGCCGACTGCAGAGAGACCTGTGAGCACAGGTGGGAGAAACTGCACCCAGGCCTCAGACAAGAGTTTCATTCAAGGTCATTTTGTCATTAGCGACCATGAGGGTAAAGAGCCCACGAGAGGCTGAAGCCAAAGCTGTCGCTGCTTGCGCCAAGCGCCGCTTAGAGTCGGTTTCCCAGAACCCAAGGGCCACGGTAAGTGAGGATTTCGGTGTGTTTCGTCCCCACTCGCCCCCGCCGAAGGGAGCGAGCGTTCACTCGTTGTGGAGGCCGACGAGCCATGGCGCGGACCGGCAAGCCCAGACGCCCGCCACGCCCGCGTCGCCCCACGCCGCGCCGCGCATCTCTGCCTGGCGCCGCGGGCACGGTCAGGTGTGCTGCCATCGGGCGCGGCCGTAAAGAGGCGCACACACTGCCAGGCCACACGTTTGTCGCTTTTGGTGCCCTGGTGATTGCAGGTCTGCTTCCTTGTGGCCTTCCTTCATGGCGGATGACCGTCCCGAGAGGGACGCAGGCCGTGCAGTGGCGTGGGCACCACGCCCGGCGCGAGCGCTTACCTGTGGGTCGGAGAGCCGCGAGAGGTCAGGGTACAGGTAGAACTTGATGCCTTCCGAGGCCCCTGGCAACGTGACCCCTCGGATGAGGAGGATCAGAAGCATGATGTAGGGGAACGTGGCGGTGACGTACACGACCTGCCCAGGAGAGGAGAGAAGAGGATCAGGAGGGTGACAGTTGTGGGGACACGCATGATGTGGCAGAGCCCCTGGCTTCTCCCAGCAGCAGGGGACTCTGGCACAGCAGTGAAATGCGAGACAGAGTGCCCCTGCACTCTCTCGCCTCCATGCCCCCAGAGCTGGCGAGTGAGCAAGGCCTCTGGAGCCCTCGGGAGGCGGTGCGGGTGTCCTTCCAGCACAGGTGACTCGTCACAGACCATATGATGGGTGCGTAGGCACGGAGCTGGGACAGGCGGTCACACAAAGCCACCCTCACTCACACGTGGGTGCGTCTGGGATTTTCTCTCCTTTCACAAAGCAGGCCGTGGCGCTCTGAATGCACGCCATAATTTACCAATGGGCTGAGACCCATAACTTATAAAAACAGTGCGCTTGCTAAAGCTCAAGTTTTTATAGCCAGAGAACTGGACAGGGCAGGAAAGGGACACCGGGGTGGGGGGGGACTCAGTGTGGGGAGCTGTGGGGCAGGAAGACCCAACGTTTGCTGGAATCATCCTGGTTGAATCTGTTTGACAGCTGGCGACTGGACCCAGTGAACCCGACAGGCCTTTTGGGCCACAATTCCGGTTCAGAATCAGGAGTGAAAGAGATGAAATCTCCCCTGAACTTTCCCACACATGATCTCAGACAGTAAGGGCAGCACCTCCCAGACCTCAGGGGTTCCTGCTCCGAGTCTGAGGTCCCAGCAGGACCCAGTGTAACCCCCATCGCACCCCCAGATTTGTTTTGCTTTGTCACATCATCTCCTTAATCACTTGGTCCTGTCCAGCCCATCTGTTTGGATCAGCTACTCATCAACACTGTGGACACTTCGAGAATCTGGTGCGGCTCTGGTCCCTCTTCCCCTTCCCTCACATGCGCATGGACACAGGTATGTGTCGAATGGCTCAGACACTCAGATTCCCAGATAGATAAAGAACCCGTGTGCTGTGCTCTGTAATCCTCTCCCCTCCTGTTGCCTCTCACTTCTTTTCACCAGCCCTTCCCACATCAGTTCATGTCTTCATTACTCACTCACCCACCTGCTCACTCACTCTAATACAAAAAGCACTCCTACAGGGCCTCCCTGGTGGCGCAGTGGGTTGAGCAACGCACTACGAAGCAAACCGCAGCCACTGCAGCACGAGTTCGACCCCTGCTGCTGGCCAGGGAGGGGACCCACATGGCGCAGCAGACCTCTCCTGCCTCGCCTGCTGCTGCCCTCGGCAGTATGTTTCGGTCGGTCTGCCTTTTCTGTTCCCCACTCTGTCTGGTGACTCCTCTCACCTCCCGCGACTCTGGCTTGTACCCCAGCTCTTGTGTGCATAAATAAATAAATATTTTTTTAAAAGAAGCACTCCTATATACACAGGCGCTTGAGCTAGACTCTGGAAGGTTCAAGTAAGAATGGAAGTTTCTGCTTCTAATCTTTCATTTCCACAGGGTGGAAGTTTCTGCTTCAAGAGACGTCCCCACTGGTAGAACAGACAGACGTGGAGGGAGGTAGACACTGATGCATTACACACTTGGGGGAGTGCAAAGGATAGCGGAGCAGAGAGGAGGGTAGTTTACCAACTGGGTAGTCAGGGAGGGCTTCCCCCAGGAGGTGACCCAGTTCTGGTTGCCTATAGAGGATGAATAGGAGTTCAGAAAATGCAATGTGGGGTACTGAAGGAAGCAAGGCACAAATGAAAAAAAAATTATGATTTCTTTTTATAAATTAATACCCTAGAAAGTTGAAATAGACACAGTAAATTCTGTGCACATAGTGATCTTTGTCAAATGCTTTCTCATTTAATTGAGGAAGGAATATCCTTTGGTGGGACTGAAGGAGACAGAAAGACTACACAACAAAACCACTACCATTTCTTTGCACTTAAAACCACGAGGTAAAAGACCCTAGTACATAAACATGACCGGAAACCATTCACTTTATAGTGCAAAGCTGGGGCAAACCCAGCCTCCAGGGTAGGAGATAAGGACCAGCAGGGGCAGGGACAAAGGTCCCGTGGCTCCACCCTGCAAGGCCATGTGATTTCATCGGACACTGACTTCCCCTCGAGGATGGCCCCAGCCCCAGCCTGCTCACTGTCTCACCCCAAAATCTCAGCATCTGTTTCCAAATAACATCGTCTCAGTCAGTGTGTCATACAGGCAGTACAATCAACCTCTTCCTGCCATATGGACTATAATACAGACAGGGTGAACACAGGTGAAATATATAAGAGAGCAGCAGTTAAGATGATGATGATAAGAACAATAATAAAGATAAGAAAAAAAAATAGACAAGGGCCTCCCTGGTGGCGCAGCGGGTTGAGCATTGCTCTGTGAAGCATTCACGGCACGGCAGCATGAGTTTGATCCCTGGCCAGGGAGCAGACCCACATGGCGCAGCAGACCTCTCCTGCCTCACCTGCTGCTCCCCTCAGTGGTGTATTTGGTCGATCTGCCTGTTCTGCTCCCCATCCTGTCTCTGGGAAACCTTCTCATCTCCCGCGACTCTGACCTGTACCCCAGCTCATGCGTGCATAAATAAATAAATCTTTTTTTTAAAAAAATTAGACACCAGCAACCAATGAAGGTTGATGGTTCCTGGCCAGGGAGCAGGAACAGAAAGATCTACTTCCCTCAACTCTGTAGGCATAATTTATCATACAGCTTCAGTCTTTTGCGAAAATCCTTGATTTCCTTCCTTCAAAATGAAGCCTCCTGTTAACAGCTTAAGTCTAGGAAACGTCAACCTCAAATCTACTGCTTTCATTGAACAATTTCCACTTGTATGGCAGAAGATTAATTATCCAGAATGCCTGGTTAATGATATTTCTGTAGCTTAGCTTAATCCCCAATGCTCACAAAATTTAAGGGAAAGAACATTAACATGCAAAACGTAAGAAAATCGTAGGAATTTGCCCCTCGCCCATAGGACGACCTTCAGGGCACTGACCTCACTGGCCATGCTCTACCCAGTCTATTTCAAGTGGACTGGGCCAGAGGCGTCAGGGGCCACCTGTAATCTGGCCAACGCGTCCTCCTGGGGGCCCCAGCAGCACGCAGAGCATGGTGCTCTTTGACTATGAGTGGCGGGATTTGCCCAAAGGCTGGGAGCATTCCAAGGGCACGTCCATGGCTTGCACGCTCTGCGTCTCCACTAATTCAGGAGAACTGCACCACTGGCATCCACATCATCGCCGCCACACTCCTTTTATAAAACCGTAAGGGAAATAAAGTATTCATATCAGTTGCCCAAAGACCACAGTGCAGGCCAGGAGTCAGGCTGTTAAAGTGAAATTCCTTTGTAGGCTGAGGTTGCAGATCACCATACCCTGCTGTGGCCATGCCAGACATCACTAGTCAATCACAGCACTGTCAGCCAGAGCCTGGACACAATCTCAGACCGCTCCACCAGAGGTATCTCAGGCAGCCACCATGATTGGTGGGGAAGAGATCTGCTGCCCTCGATCTACTCCATTTTTCATCTCTGTGTTCCGTCCTCCGCAGGCCTTAGCCCCTGCCCCGGGAATGGTGAGACCCAGTCTGGTGCTCAAAGTTCAACGGCTGAATCCAGAACTGCTGCATGTGGCCTGAGAGAGGCATAGCAGTGGGAGGGGCCAGCACAAGCCGAAGCAGGAAGAGGACGCTGGACAGGCAGGTTGGAAGGAAGGGCCCTTGTGAGGCTGTGCCTGGGGTGGCGCTGGTCCCAGGAGTACGCAGGAGTGCGAGGTCACCGGAGCAGGGAGGAGGTGGGACGAGGTGAGGACATGGAGAAGGATGCAGAGCATCTTCCCCTGTGACTTCTCAGACCTCCAGGCTGCCCCTAGGCGTTCGAGCCTGCCTCACCTCTTCTCCCTTCTTCAGCCAGTGGTGCCAAGTCCTGCCCAGCTGGTCCCCACGTCTGTTCTGAAGTCACACCCCTCCAGCCTCGTCACTGGGTCCCCTCTTGGTTATCCCCTCTTTTCCTGGTCAAGCGACAGCCCCGGACCTGGCCTGTGTCCTGCTCCTCTGAGTGTACAGTGTACCCGCTGCAGTCCTGCACTGGAGGTTGTGGGATATAGTGAAAGGGTTGGGCTGAGTCAGATGACCCGGGCCCCTTCCTGGCTCGGCCCCAGCTCGCTGTGTGGCTTGACCAGTCCCCGCCCCTCCCCCAGCCTCCCTGCTCTCCGCTGCGCTGGGCTCCTCGCTGCTGGGAGCAGGCCAGCTCCTTCAGTCTCCTTGCCTTTTCATGCCACCCTTTGTCCAGAGCGTCCATCCCCGGCTCCGCAGCCACCCAGGGCGTCCGTCCTGGGCATCTCTAAACCTCCACTCTCAAAGTCAGGGCTCTGCCTGCAGGTGCAGTCTCACTGTCTTGTTCGCGTCATTGGTCAGGCACCAGGGCCCAGAGTGGTCCACGCCTCCTGCCCAAATGTTGTCTGGTGGCTGGACGGTGACATCCCCTCCCCCAGCCCACACCCATTTCCACTCGCACCGCGTGTTCCCAGCACCGACAGCTGAACCCCACAAGGAAAGGGGCTTTTGTCTTTATTTTCCCTGCTGTATCCGACAGACTACAGTACCTAAGACAGGCCCAGTGGATGTTGGTGGCTGGGTAACCATCGGCAGGTTGAGATCTGGGGCTCCGAGGTTGGACGGCTGGCTCCATTCACCCATATGAAATGCTCAAGCCACATGGGACGGGTTCAGAAGACTGAAGCGCACTTTACCAGGAGTGTCGACAAGACAGTCGCAAGAGATTTGATTTTGAAGACAGATGAGTGAGTGCAGGTACCAAGGGCAAGGAATTTCAGGTGCAAGGTGCTCTCTGGGGAAAGCTGAGAGTTCTTTCAAGACCTCCGAGGGCCAAGGATTTGCAGCAGAGAGCAGAATTGCCAAGAAGGGCCAGGAATTCTGCTAAATTATGCAGTGTTCAGTGTGGGCACAGTAGGGCCAGTGACAAGGTACCATCAAGCCGACCTCCCTGGCCACTGGATGCAGCCGACTCAGGCCCAGAGGGGTGGAGGAGGGGAAGGAGGGGCCAGTCTGCCAGGCCCTGAGACAGCTCCTGCCCAAAGCATGCCCCTTTGGTGGAGAAAGGCTTTTTTTTTTTTTTTTTGCTATTGTTCAATTTCCTTTTAGCAGGTCAAGTCCTTCTGAATAGAAAGGTTAGCACAATTGGTGGTAATTACACTGTATCCTGTTTTAATTGACTCTAATTGCTCATTTGCATTCCAATGCTGGGATTGAGGGGTGTTTTTCCCCCACATCCAGGACACAACCATCTATTTCCTAGTAATGGGGTTTTGTGATCGTTGAGAAAGTCACCGAAATTGCAGGAGGGCTGCCACCGTCCAAGTTTTCCGGGGTGATGGGTGCATTGGGAAGCTGAATGTGGTTCAAGGGACACTGAGCGAGAGGGTGGTGTGGGGGCAAGAACCCAGGAACAGCCGGTCTGAAGGTCCCCACAGGAGGCAGCTCAGGCAGGTCTCATGCCCTCTCTGGGCGGGCCCGTACTCCTACAGAGAGGCAGGGATAGCCTAACTGAAGCTTCAGCCACTTGTGCCATCTTCCCAATTCTTGTTTCTCTTAGCACACGCTTGCATCGCCTTGCATCACTTCGTATTTTCTACATGTCATTATGATCACCAGCACCCTCTCAATACATGCAACGAGAAAGCTAGTCGCCACTATAAACAGTGTTCTTTCCTGCCACAGACAGGAGATAAGTGCAAGAATAAATGCAATGAAAGTGAAATGTCACTGAATTCCAGCCAGACACCTTGAATCTCAGCCACTCTCTTTGTTCAAAAGCAAGAGCATGGGGCCTCCCTGGTGGCGCAGTGGGTTAAGCAACGCACTATGAAGCAAACCGCAGCCACTGCAGCACGAGTTTGATCCCTGCTGCCGGCCAAGGAGGGGACCCACATGGCATAGCAGACCTCTCCTGCCTCCCCGCTGCTCCCCTCAGCAGTGTGTTTCAGTCAGTCTGCCTGTTCTGCTCCCCACTCTGTCTCTGGTGAATCCTCTCACCTCCCTGGACTCTGGCCTGTACCCCAGCTCTTGTGTGCATAAATAAGTCTTAAAAAAAAAAAAAAAGCAAGAGCAGCAAGTGTCAGACAGGCAGTGGAGGATAAATGCCTTACTGTACCTTGTCCGTTAAGAGGCATGAAAAGGGAAATTGCCTCATTGTGTGACTAGATCTGAGTTCGCCTATTACTAAAATCGTCCTTTGGACCGCCAGCAGAAAGCACACTTCCCATGTTTCTGTGAAAGACCAGATGGTCGAGCACAGAGGTCTTCTCAGCAACCAGTTTTCTAGAACAGAGCATTGTCAATCACAAGCCTTTCAAAAGACAAAGACGCCCTGGAGCTATCCAGGGTCCTGACACTGATTTGGGCTCAACCTTCTGTGAGTCAGCGACACAGAGCTTTGTAGGAGCTGCCGGTAATTGAGCACTACGGCGCCAGAGCTGTGCGGCATCTAGCTGACCTCCAAACCACTCCACACCTCAGACAGAGGTTCTAGTTCTAGTTTTCGGTTAATGACAAAGCTGAAGATTTGAGATTGAAGTGGCTCGCTCCGGATCGCAGAGCTGTCAGTGATCAGAAGTCTGTTCTCTCCCCACACTTGCTGCAAAACTGGCCAGACTTTGCCTTCCTGTTTTCAGCTCCTGTTTTCTCCTTAGTCTGTCCTGACCTTTGGGGTTCGGCCTGCCTGGCTTCTGCACCATCATTCAAGCCCCACCTGGGAAATACCGTGTTAGCCACACACACCCCCCCCCCCCGCCCCTGCAGCCAGGCTTGCCTCTGTATCTGCCCGTTCCTTATGGTCAGAGGGCACGTTACTGAGCATCCAATTCTTAGGGGATCACTCTTTTAAAAACCAATGTATTTGTCCCTGCTTTCGTTTCTGAAAGTGCAGAACCAAGGCTAAGTGGTTAAACGGCTCTCAGACCCTAAGGGCACAAACGGAAAGGAAAAAAACCTTAAATTTTCTCACCTTCATGTAATGAGTTAAGAATCCCTCCCTAGCAATAAGTAACTCAAAAGACATTGCCTGTGGCCCTTAGTCCCCTTCTGCGATTACCTCAAAACTCTGGAAAATCCAAGTCCCCCTTGCGGCCCCCTTGAGGCCTCCTGGGCCCGCTCTCCTACAGGTGTCATGCTGCTGACTGCAGCAAGATGGAGTCGAGAACGTATCCCCATCTTGCTGGTCAGTGCCATCTGCGCCGAGCACCAGTGCTTCAGTGTTGTGGTTTTAGCGTCATGTAGGACACCCAGCCCTGATTTTATTTAGCAACGAGCTCACTACCTGCGTACAAAACGGAACACTGCAGCAGACCCCGAGGAGTCTGGCACAATCTCGACTAAGGTGGTGCTGATCTCAGGGAATGAGACGCCAGGAGAGGGTGAATCTGAAGGAGGGAGGTCGCCATGGACGCGTCTTCGACCCCATGGGGGCTTTGCTTAGAGCCCATTCCAACAGGAAGGGCAGATGAAGAACAGGCTCCATTTGTTTTAAGCAACTGGACGTTGAACAGACGAGAGGCTGCAACCGCACAGTCCTGGGGGCGGCCACGACTCCAGGAGGCCGGCGTGTTTTGGCAGCGGGAGGGGCCTCCACAGGGAGTCTGTCTTCAGCTATGAAAGTCAGAAGAATGTAAGAAAGCATGGACCCACCTCGGGACTCATGTTTCCCAGCATCATCACTGAGCAGAGCTGAGGAGGAAGGGAGGGACGGTGACGAGGGGTCTGACAAGCGCTGGGAGCATAGGGCAGGAAGGGACGGCCGGGGTCGAGTCCCCGTTCTATCCCCAAGTAGAGACCATGAGCTCTTCCCCAAGATCTGCTGGCCCTTCTGCAACAGTAACCCCCAACCGTCAACTGGCCCCACGGCCGCTAGAATTGAGACAGTTCCCAGCCTCCCTTGCAGGTGGGTGTGGCCATGTGACTACATTCTGGCCGGTCAGGTATGAAGGAAGGGGCCGTGCCCACTTCCAGGTTGACTCTTTGAAGGGAAGGCTGGAAGGCTTGGCCTTCTCACGGACTGGAGCAAGCACTAAGCAGTGAGGGCGCTGGGCCACGGACGAGGGCAACACTTAAGGGGAGGCAGAGTGACAGGGCAAAGGGGGCCCCCCAAAGCAGGCAGCTTAGGCCACTAAGGAAAGGGACAGTCGTGTCAGCTCAATGCGTAGCCCCAGCGCCTCTGTGGCCCTGAGGAGGTCCTGCTCCCCCTGCAGCCCAGATGGCCCACACTGTCCCTTCTATTCAGAGTGAAGAGAAGACTCCAAGGCTGACCTAAGGACCCTGAAGGTTCAGACTCTCGACAGCAACCACTCTGCATCTGGAGTCAGCCAGGGACCGTCACGAATGGAGCCAGAGAAACTCCAGAAAGGTCAGGTCAATAAAACTGAAAGAGCCGTCAGAACAGACCAGCTACAGAATCCCATTTCCGGGTAGGCCACAGACTCGATGTCCTGGCCACGGTCAGCACAAGCCCGGCAGGGCGGGGCGCTGGAGCTGACGTGGAGCCGCACGCAGCACAGAGGTCGGACGCCGGGCAGCAGGTGTCTGGGGCTGCCGCAGCCCGCCTGCCTCATGTGGGCGATGAGGACAAGGTCTGCTTCTGCGAGGGGCCACCGCGCCAAGCACCGTGCAGACCCGGAGCCACAGCCGGGAGACGCGTGGCTGCCGGCTGTCCGTGCCGGTCGGTTGGCGAGGCTGCCGCGCAGCGAGGAGCGGGCTTGGCTGCTAGAGGCCAGCAGCTCTGGGGCTCACACGCCGGCGGAGAGGCTGGAGTCCTACCTCATCCGTAAGGGGGACAATGGCGTGTCTCCCCCAGACCCTTACGGGGTACTCTCACTGACAACGGGGTGACCGCCTACGGTGGCTGCTGCAGCCTGGCATGAAGAGGCAGCGACTCAGCCACTGGGAAAATCTGGGTGAATCTGGAGCCCAGGGGTAAGAAAAGCAGCAGGACAGAGGGAGGTGCCCTGAGCCCCCTGGGGCCACGGCAGCAGGCATCGCAGGCCTGAGGCGCCAGCCAGCGCGGAGGCAGCCCACTGCAGCCCACTGCAGTCCACAGGCGGGCGGGTGCTGTGGAGGGCAGGTGCGGATGCTCCGGTGTAGTGGGAGGGAGCAACAGGCTGAGTTGAAGGCGGCTGGGGAGCACCAAGGACAAGGAGCGGCCTCGCAGCCGGCAAGGAGCGGGGCTCCCTGCTACATGGTCGCTGCCACGCAGGCGTGATACACGTGCCGAGACGCCTCTGGTGCGGACCCAGCTGGTCAGCCCCGACAGGGCACGAGGGACGCACTGGATCGTGGCAGCTTCAGTGCGCAGGAACCCAAACATCCAGGAGCCGGGGTGCTCCTCTCTCTCCTCCGATGGTGGGACCCTGAATCACCTTCAGCCCTGGCCCACCAGGACTGCATTGCTTAGCCGCCGGGACAGCCTGGCTGGAAGGAGAGGGCTGACGCAGAAGAGCTGAGCTGGGGAGAGGAGGACTGGAGGCCGCTAGGGACAGGGCGGTGAGTCGCCAGCTGCCCATGCTTATCCCAACATTACCTAGTTCCGTGAGGTGGGAGCCACGCTCCTTTCCACCCCCAGAAGTGGGGACTGAGGCTCCTAGCAGTGGGGTGTTTGGTTTGTGTCTGCACAGTTCGGAAAAGGCAGGGTTAGAGCCCAGCTCCACCACCTCCAGAGCCACCCCACAGCCCCAGGGGGAGCTCCAGGCCCTCCCCCAGCCCCGCCAGCTCCCCTAACCCTGCATCTCCCTTTCTGCGGTTCCTGAACAAGTGGCACTTTCCTGCCGGCAAGTCCTTCTCTCCGTCCCTTCACCTGGACGCGCCTTTCTTCCTCTCTGTTTGCCAAATCCTGCCCGCCTGCCAGTCTAGCCCGAGAAGCATGTGCCCAGGGACTCTGCAGGAGGCGGTGAAAGCCCCCACCACGGCCTGGGTGGCCTATAGGTAAGGGGGTAGCTTTGACTTCGGAGAACCAAGTTCAAACCCAGCCTCTGTGCACCTTGCATTGGGAGAGCTATTTCTGGGTCTGGACAGTCTCTTCTGCAAAACGGGAGTAACAATCCAGCCCGCCGACTGGAGTGCGGGGCGCGCGCTCCCACCTCTCACGAGCCTGAGGACTCGGACACGCAGAGCCAGGCAAGGGGGTGCGGCCAGAGGCCCTCCTGAGCGGGGCCTTGAGGAGGCGAGGCTGCCCTCGCTGCTGCAGCGTCCTGACCTAGAGCTATGTGAATAAGCTGAGCCAGGAGGGCTCAGGAACACCTGGGGGCTTCAGCCTGGGAACGCCCCTGCTGCAGCTGGCAGGGAAGGGGGCGGGGCGACAAGACCCTTAAATAGCAGTCACGCCCATTAAGTCGGTTGAGGCCGCTTCTGATCCTTTTCCCCAGGATAGCTAAAGATCACTGGGTGGGGGCGTCTGCCTGAGAACTAAGCCTATTTCATGGTGAATTAAGATTAGCTGGAGAGTCAGCACTATTGATTTTTACATAGCTCCACCGTGAAGACTACAAAAATAAAAACAAATCCCCAAACAAGCCCAGGCGACATAAATATTCCCCGCAGTGCCCAGCCAAGCTTCCACCGGTATTAGGAGCTATTATTTACCGCCTGGAAAACACACTCAGTGGCTTGGCTAATAATGATTTAAACCCCATCCATCTCTCTTGGACTAGAAGGCTGGTGTCGCCATGGCGACCCTGGGCACCACCAAAGCACACCATTAATTCCAGGCAGGGGTTGATCGGTGAGGGAGGCTGTCCAACGGGAAGCATCACCCTGTCCTCTTACCCCAGCCCGCAGCCCGCTGCCAGCCACGGAGGTGTGCAGCAGAGAGGGCCGGTGTGCAGGGGTGGGGTCTGCAGCAGCTAGGAGGGGCAGCTCGGGGCCTGAGCTGCGCCCATCCTCAGACATGACTGCCTCCCTCCACCCGCGGCCAGAGGCTTGAGGCTCTTCGAAGCTTCCCCAGGAGGCTTGAGGAACCTCGCCAGCCCCCAGTGCTGGCTGCACCAGGCTCCTCCCTGACATGTCCACTGCTCGTCGAAGCCGTGCGCTGGCCTCCTGGTGTCGCCTCCTGGCTGGCCCTCCACTTCACAGCCGCCCTGGAGGGCACCGGGTTCTCCTGCTAAGTGGCATCTAATACCGTCTGGGTACTTGCCGCTCTCCCGGTTTGCAGCTTTCAAATGTCCTCTCAGTGCATGCTTCTGCTCTTCCGCCTAATTTCCTAACGATTTTAAAAAACTCTTTGCAGGTTCATTTTTTCACTCTTTCCATCGTGCACTGCCCATCAATCAGCCACCTCTGATTAGCGCCGATTACATGTGCAGCCTGTCAGGCGCTGCGAGGCAAAGACAGATCTGGGGTGGCCCTGCCCTCGAGCTCCACGGGCGGCCAGCTCTCTGCGCCCTTTCCCAGAAGCCTCTACGGTCCCTGGACACCGCCCAACTTCCCACCTACCACCTGGGTTTGACAGTGGTCAAACGAGCCTCCGACCCGGTTTCCACCCCCTGTGTTTATGCAAACCCAGTTGCCTCCGGAGACTTGCAATTCCACAGGCCCAAAACCCAGGCCATTTCCTTCTCCCCCAACTCTGTCTCCTCTGTGTCCCCGTCCTTGCCTCTCTCCCTGGCCTCTGCAGCTCTCCTGGCATCCCGCCCGTTTCAAGGCTTGAGTTCCAGCCACTCGGGGTGCAGGCTCTCTGACTGCTCCCCATGCTATCTCCGAGACCGGGACGTGCCCCAGGTGGTGGCCGCAGTGACCTTCTGCTCCCTCAGCACAAGGGACCTCGGTCAGGGCCATTCCCGTTACCACCACTTCAGTGCAGTCACAGCTTTGTTGGTTAAAATATTTTAAATTAAATGCATTTAAATGAACTGCCACTTGATGTATAGAATCTCTGTAAAACACCTTACTCAGTGTCTACAGAAAGACATGGGAGTGGGGTGAGGGGTGAGAGTGAAGCAAGACAAATCGGAAACGCTGTGGGTCCGTGTTCTCGTGCAAGGACGGGCTGGGCGCTCAGGTCATCGCTGGAGACTTGCTCGCAAAGAAACAGCCGCGCAGGAGTCCACGCCCCTGAGCAAAGGAGGGGCTGTGCACGTGAGAAAGAGCCCAAAGCACCTGCAGCGGGACCCCGCGTCGACAGGAGCAGCGTCCGGCAGGCAGCACGACGCCGGGAGCCTGGCACGCGGCACGCCCCGCAGCACCGCGGCACACTCAGCGCGCTCCACCCGGTGCGGAAGGCAGCGCCGCTTCGCCTCTGAAGGGGAAACGGGCCCCTTAGAAGTCAGAGGACAGCGATGGGCGACGCCTAGGGACGCACCTGGGTCCGCGCGACCGTCCCCAAGGGACGCGGGTCCCCGGCTGACGTGGGGACACGCGGCGGCCGCGCCTCGTCTCCGCTGAGGCGCTGGCACCTGCCTGCCGCAGCGCGTTTCTGGCTCCCTGCTGCCTCTTGGCTTCCCCCGGTCTCATCCTGAGTCTCTGGTCCGGCTGTTTACTTGCTACATTTCAAGGCGGTCCGGGCGAGGTGCCGATACTTGACGCACACCGGGGCGTCAGCCTGGGAGTAGCTTCAGAAGCACGGGGTCTGCACGGGCCGGCCGGCACGGAGCAGCACCCGCGGGTGGTGCTGATGCCGCTGCTCCGGAACGCGGTCCGCCACACGGGACCGGGGCAGACTGCGCAAGGCTTCTGCAGGGGGCTGCCGGCTGCAGCGTCCTCACTGGGGTGTGCACCACCAGGCACGTCGGGGTGGGGAGGGTCAGACAGCAGGCAGAGAGCACAGCGTGAGGGGCCCCCTCCACTGTCCCAGCCCCCCAGAGCCCTCTGTGGCTCCCCACTGCTCTCTCGGCCTTCCTAGCACTGTGCCCTGCCCAGCAGACTGCCAGCCCAGTGCCTCCAGCCCCCGCGGCCACCGTGACTCCGCCACCTCATGGCCCCCGTGCCCCATGCCTTCCAGCGGGCCTTTCCGGACCGCCCTGGAACTCCTCCCTCCCAACTCCCGCAGCACCGACAGAGCCGGCACGGACAGCGGCTATAAGGATCTGCCTCGACTGTGCTACAGTCAGAGCCCAGTAGCCCACCGCGGGGCGAGGACACTGCGGGGAGCTGCGTTAGGTGGGCGCATGCCACCTGGTCTCCCCTCAGCGTGATCACTCCCGGCCTCGCGGAGTCCACGCTCTGTCGGCTGGAACCGTCTCGCTGCCAAATCCTGCCGGTTATGTTGGGGGGCAGGTCAGCCCCACTTCCCACCAGGCCGAGAGCTCTTCTCGGTGGAGAGCCGGCCGATAAAAGGCCCGAGCGACAGGACGCAAACGCTGCCTGCGTGTCTGGCTGTGAAGAGCACGCGCCCTGCAGCACTTCCCCGCAGCGCCCCCAGCCGAGGCCACGGAAAGGACTCGGGGACCCCGGCCAGGTCACGAGGGAGGCAGGGTGGGACCCAAACCCTCGCTGTCCGCCTGCCCTTCTGACGCCCACTCTGCAGGCCAGTGGGCGGGGTTCCCCTGGGCGGGAAGGGGATCTAGGGCTGCTGGTGGGAAGCACCCCTTGGGGTCACCGCGGCAGTTTGCCCCGGCCCCCTTGCTGTGCGGCCCAGCACACACTGCCTCCCTGGGTGGGCCTCGGTATCTCCATTCATCGAGTGAGTCTGCGAACACCCAGGCGCGGTCCAGGCGAAGGGTGAACGCGATCGTGCAAGCCAATGTCAGCGCACAATAGGGCCCTGTGACGCCATTTCCTGTTGGGGAAAGAACTGAGTTCTGGCGCTGGACAGATCTCAGTTCACAGCTTCTGGACACTCGGCCCACTTCTCAGCATCCCCAGGCCGGTGGCCACCACTCTCTGCTCCTCATTTTCAGATAACTGCCCTGTCAGCCTGACTCATTTTTCAACTCTCACCCTCCGCCCTGCAGAAAGGGCTTCCCACTGCTGCTTCCTCAGCCACTGGGGTGGAGCTGAGACGAGGGCTCGGTTGTGTGACTCAGGAAATGCTCAGAATGTCCATCCCAACCCCGCAAGCACGTCTTGGCACGCCACAGCGCCACAGCCGACTCAGCAGCAGGAAGTGCCCCCCACCCAGTGGCTCACCCCACCCCAACGGATGCCCGTGCACAGCTGGGAGGAAGGGCAGGAGGAGGGGTGTACGCTAGCCTCTGGCCTTGGCCTTTCTCCTCTGCCTTCAGCAGTGCCCGACGGTCCACTCCTCCCGGCCAGCCTGGACGCCATGGCCTTCCCGGGCCGGGCTTGCCCCCGCCCTGCGGTGCCGACGGACGGCCTGTTTCCTGGTCTGCCCACACCCACACCTGGCCGGATCTGACACCTGCAGTCCCTGGACAGACGTGGGCACGGCACATGCTCAGCAAATGCTCGAAATTTCTCTGGGCCCACCGGCCCGGTGTGGAGGACCATGAGAGGCCAGCTCGGGGCTGCTGCCAGCGGGAGTTCGCAGCGGAGGTGGAAGAGGCCCAGCGCGGGCAGCAGGCGCCGGGAGCAAGAGACCAAGGGGTGAGGAGTGCAGGCGGAAGAGGGGCTGGAGAGGAGAACTGCGGGTCCCCTGGGAGTGGGGGTGTCTAGCAGGGAGGCAGGCCGAGGAGCGGCAGTGTTGGGGAGACTGACTGGCCCCATCAGTCCTGATGTTCTGTTCCCCAAGTGCTGGGCAGGACCCAAGCGGAACGCGCTGGGGCGGGGCAGCCTCCTGGGCGAGACAGGGGGCGGACAAAGACTTTCTGCGCAGATCAGATGGTTGTTTTTGGCAGAGGTTTCAGACCTTTTAACCTTCCTGAAAAAATGGTCTTCCACAGAGGACAACCATATGAATAAAAGGTCTCTAGCATTTTCGATGGTGCGGAAAACTGTGAATAGCTTAAGAATCCAGCAATCCAGGAAGAATCAAAGACGGGCCGATTACGTCACGGGGTATTTACACAATGGAATTTAAAATCCATCTTTTGGCAAAACGGGGAAACGCTTTGTGATCCACTATTATGATACCGAATGAAATGAGACGCAAACTACGGTTACATGTAGAAGGACTTGGGGAGGTGAATTTTTCTCTCTGAAACAGCTGTCGTCACAATACTGTTTGTGAAATTAAACCAAACCAAACTGGAGCAGGGCCACAGCTGAAGGGGCTGTGGGGAGTTCTCAGAGAAGCCACGCAGCAGAAGGCACGGGAGGGAGGCCTAGCACAGAGGCGCTGGACAGACGGCGGGGCGCACGGGCCGGGCGCGGTGGGGAGCGGGGGCGTGCCGGGTCAGACAGGGCAGGACGGGTCGACGCAGCCCCCGTTACTCGCTCTCAGAGCTGGCACCACTGCGCTGTGTCCCACGGGTCGGATGAAGTGCACGCTGAGCTGGCCCTAATAGGGGGTGACCGGAGATGACCTGGGTGGCGGGTGAGATCAGCTGAAAGGCCGGAAGCGCAGAACGAAGATTTCCCAATAAAGAGAGACCCTCCGCCTGCACACAGCAGCTTCAGCACCGCCCCTCCCTAACAGCCTTGCCAGGTGTCTTTCTGGCCCACTGGGCCAATGCGGCCACCAGCCCCCCGCCGAGTCTGAGCTGACTCTCATGGCTGCCGGTCCTGCCGGGCACCGGGATGCAGGTGGGGAGGGGGGTGGGGGAGGCAGGTGACCAGCACACACCTGGAGGAAGCACAGCGCCCATGTCCCGACCCCACCCCAACACCGGCACCAGGGCCCGGCTCAGCTCACCCCACACCCGTGGCATCGGCACAGCCTGCTATGCTGGCCTTGTCAGAAGGGGAAAGTGAGGCCCAGGAGCAGAAGCCACAGGAACAGCCGAAGAAGAACGTGGAAGCCTGCGCTGGGTCACGCCGTCGACAAGTGGTGGGTGACCTTGGACCCCAGTGCCAGCTCACTCCATTTCCCTCATCACTCTTCCCCCACGCCCAGTTCCAGCGGAGCCCTAATACTCAGAGGGCACAAGATAAATAGCTGCTCCTTTATGATCTAGTCTTCCAACTGTGCCGCGCCAGACTCACGCTGGGAGCATGGCCAGGGCTGCCTCCACCCCCGGAGGGTGGGTTCCCATCCCCAGGGAGCCCCCAGCGCATGGCAGGCTCTGCACCCGGGAAGCTCAAGGAGCGTTACCAGCACCCACTCCCCCAGGAGGCCGGTCTCAGGAGGAAGCCAACCCTGCAGAACCCCCGCTCCCAGCAATCACTGGCCTTTGGGGGGGCCTTTGTGCTCTCATAAAGGCGGCATTACTGAGTGGCAAAGCTTCCCTCCTCTCCAACCTTCCTCGCTGCCAGGGTTCCCGCTAAAGGTGAAGCGCTGTCATTCACCGCCAAAGAAAGGCCTGAATCAAGACGCTGAGCCCCTTTGACTTAGCGTTACAATCTACGCTCTCCCCAGCCACGCCGTGTGAGAAGCGCTCCCAGCTCCGCACAAAGGGCCCTCGGGTGTCCTCGGTGCTGGGGGCCACGGCGGGATGGCCCGGCGCGCTCTGCATGCATCTCAGGGACGCTCTAGTTTCCTGGCTGAATGCAGACACGCCGGGCACCGGGGAGCAGTGCCACCAACGCTGCGCTCCTGCTCCTTCGCCTCCCTCGGGCTCAACAAAGGCCACTTGAGGGCCCAGAGGCAGCGCTGCCCAGTCCCCTTCCTGGGCCCTGCGCTCCCTTTCACACATCTCGCCCTTTCATTCGCCTGCCCCCTTTACTCCTGCTTTATGCCTCATTGAATCCATTAGCAACTTTACAGGGTGCTCCCGAAGAATAAATTTTCTGTGTGGGGCTCCCGATGGTTCCTTGCTGGCGGCTCCAGCCCGCCCTGGTGGCAGCGAGGGGAGGGGGGCACAGACACACACTCCCATGGCCCCCCCAGCGCGGGCCCCCAGCCGTTCAGGGCCGGCTGGCTGGCCAAGGGCCCGACCTGCTCCGCCCGGCCCCGGTGGGCGGTGGGCGCAGATCCCCGTGCTCTCAGGACGGGCCCCGGGCAGACGGTGTGCCCTTGCCTTCCTGCCGTGGAGTGGGGCTGACAACCCCACCTTCCTCATGGGGCTGTGAGCGGCCCCCGTTCACGTAGGAGCTGTCACATAAAGTGCCACCTAAGTTTTTTTTTACTGTCATCATCATGCAGACGACACTGGCTGTTTAAGAGCCCTGGGCCACCTCCAATTCCTCTACTTGCTGGTGAATGAAGGAAGGGAAAGGGAAAAAAAAATCAATTCAAGGCTATTTGCAGCTGTTTCTGGGTGAGTGTGTCCGTCTGTGTGTGTGTTTTCTTTTTTGGTGTCCTAGAGCTCTGAAAAGAATAAAAACAGAGCCCTAAAGCACTGAAAAGGCAGGATTCTTCTTAAAATCCCAGCTAATCCTGCAGCTTCCTTTAAAGGGGCAACAGGAGGAGGCGGGGAAGGGACCCGAATTGTTTTTGCAGCGCCCTCCCCTCTCCACCACTGCTCCTGGAGACCAGGGAACAAGGGGAAAAATCCATAAATCATCCACTAGAGTAGGACAGAGGAAGGGACAGGGCAGGCGAGAGAGCAGAGAGCAGGGGCAGCTGGGAGGAAGTGGGGGCAGCACAGGGCACACTGGGACTACCTGGTAGCAGGGAGCTGCCTGCACGGGGTAGGGCACTGAGGCCATGACAGGGCACCCCCCACACGACCCCAGCCCATCCACCACTGCAAGTCCAAGGCCAGCCAGGACTAGGACTCCTGTGCAGAGTGCCCTGGGAGCAGGGGGGCTGCCCCAAGGGGTCTCTGATCTGGCGCCTCTCTGCATTCCACTTCCACCTTTGCCCTGGTCACCTGCCAAGCTCTTCTCTGTCCCAGTCCTCCATTCACATTTAGCAGCCAAAGCCAGCTCTGCAGGTTGAAAATCAGACCATGTTGTGCCTGCTTCTCCCCAGGCCCCTCCCTCCCCAGGGCCCACAAGCTGGACCTGCCCACTCCCTGCCAGCCCTCCTGCCACCATCTCCCCCTTCACCTGTCTTGCCCCCCGAGTCCAGTGGGCCTTCCCCACTGAGACCTTTACGTAAGTTGTCCACTTGGTCAACCCCTTCCCATCCCACCTTGAAGGGTGGAGACCCCTTGCGAGGAGGAGATGGTTGCCCCTCTGGCTCATCCTTCAACTCCTTCGCTGGGTAGGCTTATTCACACCTGCAAAGAGTCTCTGGCCTGGTGTCTAGCACATAGTAGGTGCACAGTGAGCATCTGGAGAAAAGAAATAGCTCCTTTGGGGACTGGAAATTCAGGGTTGAGATTTTAAGGGTCCTTCTGAAAAACTCTCACTGTAACACATTACAGTAACTTTTCAGAGTTTTAAATAGCCCCTGCTTTGTGGAACAGCAGTTTAGATGTTTCTTGTTAAATGGCAAAGTTTTCCTGAGTTGGTTTGATAGATTAAAGTAGGGATCCACAGACTTTTCTGTAAAGGATTGAAGAGTGAATTTGGTAGGCTCTGCGGGTCATGGTCTCTGTAGAAACACAGAAGTGGCTGTGGACAATGCATAAGGGATGCGTGTGATGTGTTCCAATAAAACTTTATTGACAAAAGCAAACTGTGGGCCAGATTTGCCCCACCACCCTATTTGGCTCATCCCTAGATTAGACTAAGGGTAGCAAAGTCACAAGAGGACACACAGCAATGACTGGGTTTTTTCAGTGCTCATCAACTATGTATAGCAGGTACTTGGAAATATCACAGCACCATAGGGGAACTTTGTATGCTGTAGTATGATAAAATAGAAGAAAGCTAGAACACCGTGAATTTACCTGGAATCACTTTTTCACAGAATAAAAAGCATTTTGGCTACATTCTCTGGTCAACACTGTGTTCACACAAATGGGGAATTCTAAGGTCCTGGGAGCTACCCAGGGTTCACTAATGTGCTGTGTGTGGGGGGAGAAGAGAGGATGTTTTCCAGGGTGATTACAACAGTAGGCTTGGTCAATAACTGGGTGAGAGCCATTGACTCAGGACAACTTGGGAGTCCCAGGAATGGAAGAAGTCATCAGAACTGTGAGACCCAGGGAGTATGGGGGTAGGGCAGAAATGGGCATGATAAATTTGGTGGTTGTATAAAAAAAGAAAGAAAGAAAACACAAGGACAGAACAAAAACAATCTTTTCAAGTGGACATCCACACACAAAGAAGATGATTCTAAACATAGACCGTCTAACCTTCCCCCAAATTAACTCAAAATGGATCACAGACCTAAATGTTAATGCTCACCTATAAAACCCCTAGAAGGTAATGGGAGAAAACCTAGATGGCTGAGGGTACAGTGACGCCATCTTCGTTACAGTAATGAAGGCAGTTTGTGAAAGAAATAGCTGATGGGCTGGACTTCATTAAAATTGAAATTCCTGCCCTGCTGAAGTCACTGCCAAGAGAAGGAGAAGATGAGCCACAGAGTGGGAGAAAATATTCGGGGAACACACGTCTGATGAGGACAAAGAACTCCTAAGACTCAACAATAACAAAACAACCCAATTGTAAAGTGGAACAAGGACCTAAACTGACATCTCAGGAGAGAATGTATGGGAGGCAAATCAGCATGTGCACAGACACTCCCTGTCATCTGTCGGCAGGGAAATGCAGACTAAATGAGGCCCTATACACCTATTAACACCCCAAATGTTGGTGATGTTGTGGAGCAACAGGAACTCTCATTCCCCACTCTCATTCCCCGCTGGTGGAAAAGAAAATGGCCCCTGCCCTTGAGAGACAGCTCGGCAGATGCATGCAAAACTAAACCTGCCGTTACTGTGAAATCAGCAGACTCGGTGGCATTTACCCCCGAAGAGCTGGAATCCCATCTCCACACAAAAGTCTGCAAGTCCTGGGGTATCTTCACCCTTCTTCAGAAGGTATGGCCAGCGTCACTATATACACGTGAGGTTTATTGCTGTAAGAAGTGTTCCCACATTAAATAAGCTGACCATTATTTGCGAAACAACCTCTTGCAGAAAGCTGTGTGAAGAATGCAGACTTCCGACACTACGATGCTGCTCTAGCGCCAGCCTGAAGCTTCGTCTTGAACTCCAGGCGCAAGTCTCTACATGCACACGATCCCTGGGCCGTGCTACCAGCGATTTGGCTGTAACACCTCAAAACCTCTTCCCACTTTGCCTGTCTCAGTGGTGTCGCCGGCCAGCAAGTCACCCAAGCTAGAGACCGGGAAGGAACTATAGATGAACAATAAACATCTATGGCACTTAGGAGAGCCTTAAAAAGACTAAAGCCCAAGCCCCACTCTCCCGACGCCAGCCCTGGGCCTGAGCACGGAGCAGGGGAAGGGCCCAGGGAGCCTGGTCTTCAGGACGGCGCACAACTGGTTCGTGGATTTTAGTGCTTCCCTTAGCAGCACCGTTTAGATCAGCTGCGGCCAACAATCTGTGAGCCCACCTAGGGGTGAGCAATCTCATCGGCCAGTCCACAGGAGACTCGCGGTCCCCGGGCCGCAGAGAGCCGCGCCACAGAGTCCAGAGCACTGGCATCGCTCCTGCCAGCCCAGGGGTGAATCCCAGCCCTCTGTTTCCACCTGGGGGCCTCTGAGCAAGTTGGCAACCCCTCCAGCCAGGGGTCTCACGGGGTTGCTCAAGGAGGGGCTAGAATGGACACGGGGGCTCTGGCAGCCATCACCTACCACCATTATGGGGATTCCGCCTACAGCTCTCATCACCCTTCGGCTGGAGGTGAGAAACTGCAGGTCCGGGGACGGCGCATGATGGCACCTGGACACCGCATGTTCGTGGCTTCAGTCACGCCCGGGGACAGGTGAGCAGCGGAGCGCAGGACGCAGGGTCGCCATGTGACTGTAGTCAGGCCTGGGGCCCACCGCTCACAGGAGGGGTATCGCCCAGTTTGTGGGGTGAGCCCCACGACATGTGGCTGAACTCCCCTGGCAGGGGGACTGGAAAGGGAGCCGGACGCTCCCTCCTGCCTCTTCTGAAGCCTCAGAGAAAGCTGCTGCCTGCCCTTCCTCGAAAGCTGCTCCCGCACTAGGGTCCTCGGACCCGAGGGCTCAAGGGCTCGCACGGTGGCCAGCAGCCCCCTGTGGGCCCAGCGCCCTCCGAGGGCCGAGCAGAGCCGAGTGCTGGGGCTTAAGAGAGAGCAGGTGGCACATGCACGCCACACACCCGCAGCCCCGTCCTGCGGCCGTCCTGTAACCAGTGCCTGGCACGGCCGTGCGACCCACTCCCTCGCCCACTCCCAGGCTGCGGTGTCACCGCAGAAGCCAGAGCCAGATGTCACAGCCCCGGCTGGAGGAGAGGCTGCGTCTCTCAGCGTTGGGTCCCCCGGGTGGGCGCCAGGGACGGATGGTCCGAGCTGCTGCTGCCCTTATGGCGAGGCTGCCAGCACCCCCTGCACAGACCCTGCACAGACCCAGCCACACGCACCCTCGCAGCCACCCCCGGGGGCAGCTGAGGGGCGAAGAGCCCCAGGTCACAGCAAGCGAGCGCCATGCCCGAGATCCGAGCCCCCACTCTGGACCCCAGCATGGGTTTCTTCACCCCTCGGTCAGTCACCTCCTTTCAGATGAAGAGCTGCGAGGAGGACGGGAGCTGAGCGCGAGGCCTGAAGCAGCGCAGTAGGAGTCAGCGCTTCTGTATTCAGAGAAACAGGAAAACGCCCTGGCGACAGCGGCCAGAGGAGGCAAGGGCCGCTCGGCTTGGCTCAGGGCGCCCAAGAGTCTCCATCCTGCTTCCTCCGGCCCCAGGCACTTCACAAGACTCTCTTCCACCCCTGGCTTCCTCACAGCCTGGTGTGCAGGGGAGGGGCGCAGGGGAGGACTTCTCGATTTCTCTTCTGCATCCTCCTAACTTCCCTCCTGCCGGCCAGACACCCCTCACGTTGTTTCCTCTGGAGCCCACCTGCCACAGAGGGAGCTGAGGGGCCAGCTGGTAAGTTGCTGTTTCCTCAAAGGGCTCCCCTCCAGCCCCAGCCAACAGCTTGGAAGGATGCTTACGAGCGGCTGCTGACACTCAGGCAGGCCAGCAGCGGAGACCAGGCAAAAGAACAGCTTCGTCTTCCCCATTCCACAGGAAGAAACGAGGAGCACAAATAAGAAAGCTGATGCCACTGGGCTTCAGCTCAGAGACGAGAGGGAGCGGTGAGGTCTCAGGCCAATCGAGCACCCCCAGGGGAGGCGGCTACGCTACAGCCCAGCGAAATGCTGTGGGAGCCCAAGTCCAGGGCTGCAAAGGCTCTCAGCTCTCCAAGGAATGCTGGAGCCACATTCTTTTTCTTTCTTTTCTTTTTCCACACAAAATCCAATTTCTAAATGTGGGCAACTAATTCCTTCCTTCCTTTAGTTTTTTATTTTTAGACGAGACGAGCGAGCTGGAGCGGTCCATGAGCTACGTGTTCCCGGCCTCCGCGAGCCCCGACCGCACAGAGCCCTGGCGCACACGCTCACCAAACGCCTCCACGCTCGCCACACTTCCGGCCCCTGGCAAGCCAGGCCTGGGGTTCTGGCTGAGCGTGGACGGCCGTGGCGACATCCAGGCCGGGGCTGCTAGGCCCTGGTTGCTTCCACCATTTCTCCTCCCAGGAGCGCCTGCCGTGTGGTGCAAGCAGCACAGCAAGGCCACCCCAGCGACGTGCCCCCACCCACAGACACAGGTGAGTGAGATCTTGGGGTGTGGCCGTGGAGACAGCCAGTGCACCTGCCCGCAAGCACACCCAGAGCGCAGATCTTAATTGCGGAACTTGCGGTGACGTACCCCCGCGCTCACAGCACCTTCGCGCCCCCGGCTTGTCTGGCAGCTCTCAGTCAGAGGCCAGGACAAAGCTCGCCAGCTCATGTTGGAGCAAAGAGAGGCTCAGAGGCAGAAATGGGGAGCCCTGAGGTATGTAGCAAAGGAGCGGAGGACGAGGACACCAGCCCTGGGCCCCGCGCAGGCCCCCTGCCTCTGTGCACGGCCAGCCTCTGCCACGTGTACACCACCTCTCACCTTTCCCGTGGACTTGGTGCCCTTCCAGATGCAGAAGTAGCAGATGGTCCAGGCCGCCAGGAGACACAAGGCCAGCTCCCCACGGAGGTTCCCGATGTGCTCGATCCCGTCGGAGATGGCCAGGACGCGGCGCCTGCGGGTGGGAGAGCGACGGTCAGGGGCTGGAGATGCACCCTGGTCCCCACAGCGGGCATAGCCAGGGCTGCGGAGGGGCGAGGGTGGGCCCCTCACACAGGCCCCACCTCCCACCAAGCGTCTTCTTGGAGTCAAGCCCAGGCTGGGGTTGGGGCCTTGGAGAGGAGAAAGAGGGTTCGCTCCACGAGGGAGCAGTGGGGGGGTCAGCAGGTGGCTTAGGGTACAGCGTGAAAGGGATAAGACAGGAGACGGCCAAGCGGCACCCAGCACAGCTCAGGGAGCCAGGTGACAGCGGGACACCCCACGGGCGTCCACCTTCCAGGGCCCTCCCTCACCCTGGCCTCAGCACTCAAGACTGGCTCTGGGTGTGCCCTGCCAGTGGCGCGAGTCTCACCGCACAGCAGCCCTCCCAGCCAGGCCGTGAGGTCACGACTGTGGCTTCCAGGACAGAAGCAGGTGTCAAGGTGAGCCTCCAGAAGCCTGGGCCCCAAAGGACTGCGAGAGCCCCCCCTGCCACCAGCGCCCCTTATCATGTGACACGAGACAGGGTGTGAGCAAGAAACACATGCCGCTGCCTTACACGGCTGAGCTCTTTGGGGGCATTTGTTACTCAGCCTCACTCGCCTGTCCTGACCGCTGCAGGCGCCAGGGCAAGCTCCCTGCAAGAAGGCACAGTCCAGACACCCTGGAAGGGTGAGGGGATATACCCAGAGCGGAGAGAGGACAGACGGGTTTTGGTTGAGGTGACAAAGACAAACAGAAGAGCTTGGGGAACCTGCTAACACATAACGGGGTCCAAAGGGAAAGGCAGGACAGGCGAGCAGAGGCACCAGGGCAGCCTGGGATGTCACCACGCCCAGAGTCCAGGCCGTAGCAGGGGGGACCCCTATTATGCTGAGTCAGTGCCCCCAGCCACGGCCCGCCCCAGACACCAGCTGTTCCCTAGGCTAACGCAGGCCTGACTCCCACAGCCCGCGCCTGGGGCTGCTGTTCCCTTAGAGTCAAGCTCGCTGCACTCCATACTGTATGGAGGTTGCGGCCAGGGCCCTGACACTGACCGCCCGCCCGCCCTTGCTCCATGAGCCCCACTCTGGCTCCAACCCGCTGCACCACGCCAGTCGCCTGGGTACCCTGCAAAGTGCTTTGAGAAGCAGCCCCCACCCCACCAAGCACAAAAACCTCCCTCAGTGTCTGTCTCCCTGGGAATCCACTCAGGCCTGAGTCTGCATTAATTACTCAATGACACCAATTAGCGCTGGTCTCCAGCACCAGTCCTCGCCGGACAAGTCCGGCGGCCCCAGAGAAATCGGGCTGTGTGTGGCTATGGATTCACTGGGTAGAAGGTAGTCACTCCCATCGCCAAGAACGGGAACATCCCCTTACACACACATTGATTGCACACCTACTAAGTGCCCAGCACGCTATTAGATATCGAGGATAAAGAAGAGTACCGGGTAGGGCTCTTATCCTTGAAGTCCAGCTGAGCTAAGAAGCCAAGTGAGAGCTAAGAAGCCAACTCCAGATGCGGAGGTACCACCAGCCTCACTTCACTGGCTGCGCCCATCCTGTCTCTGCTTTGACGCACTTGAGAACTACAGGTTTATGAAACGAACCCTTGAGAGCACCCATCATCACGGCAGAGCAGCGGGCCCCAGCACGGTCCTGCACCCCGTGCTGGGCCACCAAGTCAGAGTCCCTCTGAACTCGCGCCCCAGGAGCTGTACCCGCCATCTCCTCAAGGATTCCTTCCTTGATGCAAGTTTGGGTGTCGCAGAAGGAGGGTTTCTGGCAATGCTGCAGTTACCTAGAAATTCCACCCAAAGACATATACATATTCTCCCCCTCTTGGAGGGGAAGCCATGGGTCCTTCGAGAAGCTACTGAAGGGATGGACTTTCTCTGCAGAGGAATCCCCTGATGCAGTCACTCACTCCCAAAATTCTGCAGGGAACTTCAGGGTGCTCATCAAAACTCCCTTGTCTCCGGTGAGAAGCCTGGAGTGGACATGTAGCTTGCATCTTACAAACTATCTCCCTGCACCCCAAAGTCCCGGTGACCATGGGTGCATGGCAAGGGCGGCGCAGAGCAGGAGAGGACTGCTGCGGGGAGCCGACCCAGCGCTCCCCGTCCGTCCGCCCTTAGGAGACCCCCGCAGCTGCCCTGGCTAGCGGGGTGCGCCGCATACGTGCCTTGTTGAGGTAGCTGTTTCCTGAGCCGAGGAGCTGCAGACGGGAAAGCATGCGGGGACAGGGGTGAGAGCGGGGGCAGACCTCCAGAAGGAGCTGGCTCCGGTCCCCTCTCCTCCACACTCTGGATGCTGCAAATTTTTGAGTCATGCAGCCTGCTTCAGCGCCCTCTCGCTTAATTGAACAATCTAATTCCCAGAATGGGAAGCAGATTACTAAAAGCTGCACAGGATGAATTGCTCTTTTGTTCCACCAGACACTATTTGGAAACATCCTCAAACTATTTTCTTAGGTTCCACCAGAGCTGACTTGAACTAGAGCAAGGGACCGCGGGATTCTAAAGAAAGTGGCTTGGGGGCCATGTTCTCAGCCTGAGGGCTGTGGGCTTGTTTTGAAACCCACAAGGGCTGCCTTTGAGCACACAGGGCTGGGGCGCTCAACTCCAGAAGCTTGGAGAAGGCACTGCTCTTCTTGGGAGAAGCTTTCTTCACAGCCCTCCCCGTGAAGCACTGGGACAGAAGAGAGGTCTGAATGCGAAGAGTTCGCTGCCAATATCCCTGGCCAGAAGGACCCAGGGACAGACCTCCCGACATGGCTGGGGGGCAGGGATGCTGCAGGCTGGTGTGGGCTCTTCCAAGGGCTCGTTCACAGGAGCTACTCCCAGGAGCCAGGCACCAAAGCACACTTCCTCAAGCATCTTTCACAGACCCTACGAGTTGCATATGCTGGAGATTTCCACCCAGAAGCTGCCATCTCAGAGCTTGTGAGCATAATGCCTCTGTCTCGCTAGTCTTTGGGACATCCAGAGGTGGGCTGGGCGCACATTCCAGCTCTGCTCCTCACCAGCTGTGTGGCCTGGGGAGAGGACGTTACCATCTCTGAGTCTCAGTCTCACGTGTAAATGGGAACAAGGACCTCCCTCCCGTGGGCTTTCCAGCACCTCCCACGGACCTTGAAGTAGGTGCATTTACCTTCATTTCAAAGATGAGGACACCGAGGTGCAGCGAGACCAGCTGACTTGCCAGAAGTCACATCACGAGCAAGCGGCGGCTCTTGGATCTGAACCCGGGATCCTGGCTCCAGAGCCCACACTTACAGGCTCAAAGCTGGCGCCTACCTTCCTCCCACACTGGGGAACACCCACTTTCTCCTCTATAATTTAAAGCTTCCGTAGATCTAGCCCCGACCCAAAACTCTTTGGCAAGCTTTTGTAGCTGGTACAAGGAGCAGATAGCACGCGTCTGTGTGTGTTCGTTTTAAGTCACGCCGGTTCGTGTCTTCAGTGCGTCAGGTACTGGGCTCAGCACAGGGGTCTTAAGAGACCTGGGGTCTAGGAGGAGGCAGGCCGGGAAACGGCAGGGTGTGGGGTGTCGGCCAGGGAACCTCGGGGCCTTCCCTAAACATTTGGCCACTCCAAGGCCAATGCAGAGCCGGTGAGGCGGGCGGCCCGGAAGGGCAGGAGGAGAGTTGCTAGCAAAGGAGAGGGGCGCTGGGGCAAAAGGCCACCAAGGGCAAAGGTCAGGAGGTTGGAAGGCAGGCTCCAGAGGCGGCTCACAGGCAGGGGCCAGCAGGGGGAGGTGCAGTAGGAGGTGGGGGGATGGTGAGGAGAGGCTAGCACGGGCCAGATCTTGAGCCTTGCTGAGTTGCTGGGCTTCACCCTCGGGACAGATGGGGACCCAGAACCATCTCAACTGGGAGAGATCCCAGCAGATGCACATTGGGAAAACTCTTCGGCTGCAGCGGGAAGGACGGGCATAAGCGCGGGCAGGGCAGTGGTGCAGAGAATGCCGTCTCCGTCCGAACGAGATACGGGACTGGACTAAGGTAGGGTGGCTCGGGGGAGGGGACAGGTGGGCTTCAGAGCAGCAAAGCGGAGGTAGCGGCAGGGCGACACCCAGGTTCACGCCTGACGACGGAGGAGCGGGGCAGGAGGGGACCGGCAAGTGGGTAGAAGAGGAGGAAGTGGAGAAACAATCTTCTAAACAAGAGGATATGGAGGTATCTGGGGACACCCCCATAGCTGCAGTCCCCGGGGGCCACAGGACTCTGGATGTAAAGTTCAGAGAGAAAAAGATGGGCAGCCCTCACCCCACCATGCCCTGGGGGAGCGTGAGGTTGCCAGGAGAGCCGGGGAAGACCAGCGAGGTGTCCCTGAAGGCAGAGGTGGAGGGGACATGGAAAGGTGGGGAGCAGCAGGAGGGGGGCAGCGCTTCACCCCTGGAAGGGGAGACAGAGCAGCAGGGAGAGGAGAGTGGGTTCTGGACAGGAGGGAGGGCGGGCCAGGGGAGCCCTGGTGCAGGCCTGTGGGCAGGGCCACCGGGAGGGCTGGGGTGCGTGGGGAGCAGACCAGGGGAGGTGAGGCGCCCCCTCCCCAGTCAGAAGACTTGGGGGGTTGGGTTCTGACAGCAGCAACGAGGGCCAGGGAGCAGCTGCTTCCCTTCTGCTGGTGTGGCTTTCTGCTGGCGTGACCGGGTAGCTGGAGGGGAAGAGCTGGGGCAGGGAGTGCGTCACACACATAAGGGGTGGGGGAGCAAGAGGAGGGGCAGAAGGCCCTGGGAGGGCGGCAGAGAAAGGACCCCCAGTGGGGCCAGGCAACAGAGACCCCAGTCTCAAGGCGCAGTGCCCATCAAGAGACCCTGAGAAGGAGTGAGGGAGGGGGGCAGCGGTGAGTGGGGGCTCCAGCCACATAGTCATGGTGAGGTATGACTATGCCCACGACACAGGTGGGGAGACCGAGGCCCAGGGAGGTGAAGCTCCCTGGGTCCACGCGGGGCCTGACACTAGGTTCTTCTGACCCCACGTGCCCAGGGCCTCCGAAACCCACCCAGACGCACTGCCCAGGCATCTCCTCTGCCTTCGCAGCCTGCGGCAGGGACTAAGCCCTCCCTGAAAGGCACCACACCCCTTGTCCTCCCCGGTGGCGCACAGTAGGGCTGAGATCAGAGAGGAGGACTCAGCCCCACACCAAAGGCGGCCCAGAGACCCGGTTGGGCCGCAGCACGGCAGTGCAGAGCGCCCGGGGCAGGCAGTGAGGGCCGCAGCGCCTCGGCCTGAGTGGGCAAACACACCACCTTTCTTTAACCTGCTCCAGAGCAGGAGAGGCTGCCAGGGATGGGGCGGCCGCCCTAAACGCTGGCAACGGGAGCTGGCTATAAACAGCCTTGCCCGGGCCTCCAGATCTCCCAAAGCAACAAACAAACAAGCCAACAAGAAGGGCCTGAGACCAGGACAATGTGCTCTCCCTGCCACCCCAGCCCAGGCCCTGTCTGGCCTCTCTGGGGCGGACGTACGTGGGCAAGACGCAGGCACGGGGTCATGCCTGCACTGCCGGTGGGCGGGGTGCGAGCTGGCGGGGCGCAGCCCCCATCGGAGAGGCATGGAGAAACCCGGCGACCCAGCGCTACCTCTCCTGGGTATTTATCCAAAGCGCATGAAAACACCAGTTTGAAAGGATACTCGCTCCCGCAGCGCCAGGCCCAACAGCCAGGACACGGGACAAGCTGGGAGTTTGGCCACCTGCGTCCTCGCGCCCGGCAGAGGGTGGCTGGAGGAGGAAACTGCAGAACACACCCTCCGTGGAGGACACGCCCCGGGAGCACCCCCGGGGAGCAGCCCCGGGAGCACCCCCCGGGGAGCATCTCCACTGAACTCGACTCCGCTGTTAAAAAAGACGCTGTCCACCTCTTGCCACAGCATGGATGGAACTGGAGAGATGCCGCTCAGTGAGACAAGCGGAACGCGAACGACGGTTACAGGATGCTTCTCCCACACCTGGATGTACATAACCGACGCAGACAAACTAAAAACCACAGCAGAAGTGACTCTTGACTGAGAAACGCAGCTGTGCGGGGGTGGGGGCTTGGGGGGTGGGTGGGTGAGACGGCAGCGGGGCTGGGCCTACACACTCACCAGGTGAGAAGCAGGACACCCGGGATCAGGATCACGGCTTTGTAAGCGAGGGGCAGACGATACCATTTGGTTGAGAACCAAAGGAAGGGTGGACGGGGCCTGCTCGTGCAGAGCCCGCCGCAGACCCCGAGCCAGGCCGGCCTCAGCAGCGCCTCGTGACCGCACCTTCAGGCACCGGCCGCGGCTTCGACCAGTCTCCGGCTGGCGGCAGCCACTGGCTGTTGAGCGCCCTGCGCAGGCCTGCAGGGGCGAGGGAGCAGAGGGTGCGCTGCCCACAGGGAGGGGCCGTCTCTCCTGAGACGAGGGCTCCCGTCCCGTTTGACAGACCGGAAGCCTGGCCACGCGGGGCCATGTGCGGAGTGAGAAGCAGAGGGAGCTGGAGTCACATCCGCCAACCTCAGAGGCGGCGCTCGGGCCCACCGCCCCGTCTGGGGGCAGACGGACCAGGAACGCGTCACCCAGGGGACACCGGAGCGACCCCGTCGGGAGCTCGGGCGCCAGTTTCTCCTATCCCCGCAGAAGGTCCCTGCCGGTGGGCTCCCCAACACAAGCTGCACCTCTGCACGCACCAGGCCTGGCCCTGCTGCTGCCCCGGCTCGCAAAATCCAGCTCAAACAAAACAGAACAGAGAGGGGTCCTTGGCCCCTCAGACCCTCAAGGCCAGTGCTCCCACACCCACGGCGGAGTGAGTATCGCCTCGCCAGCACACCTAGGCCAGGCCAGACAACACTCTGCAAGGGGCACGAGGTTAAACAGTCCAGGTTTGCATGGCCTCCGGGGTCTGTCCCAACAATTCCTGTCCTTGCACGTGAGGTCAGCTACAGATGACTCTGAATGAACGAGGTGGCTGTCTTCCAGTAGTTTTATTTGCAAAAACAGGCAGCAGATGGGATCTTATTAGTGGTTTTCTGAACCCCCCTGGGCCACCATGTCAAGGCACCCCAAGGTCCATGGTGACACTGGGACCTTGTCTGAGAAAACGCTCCCACTGTAGTACTCCTTAAAGAGTCCTGATGCTTGTTAAATAGTAAAGGCTCTGAGAAGGCCTGCAGCAAAGACCTGCTAAGGCTCTGTCTAACCCAAGGCTCCCCACAGGCTCCACACACCCAGGGTCCCTCCACCCCAGTCCAGGGCTCCTGTAACACCCCACCAAAGCCTGGATGAAATCTGAGCCTCTGCATCCCCCTGCCCTGAGACGTGGGTGAAGGCTGGCCAGGAGCCACCACGCACAGCAGAGGAAGGGGAAAGGTACGTGTGCCCCCAGGAGAGCCCTGGACCAGGACACAGAATGGGGAGAAGCGAGCCCACCTGGAGGCCTCAGGCCCCCATTCTCCAAAGGGCACCTCATTTACCTCAGTCTTGGAACGAGGGAGGATGGGCAGGCTGAGAACGAGTGAGATGCAAATGAGAGGGGCTAACACTGACCAGTTACTTCTCACCTCCCACCATCACCTCCGCTGACCAGGCCTTGCCAGACACAGAAGGGGAGCCCCTTTTACCAACCAGGAAACCGGGGTTGCAGTCACGAGCCAGAGCCCCCCCGCTCCCCCCGTAAGTGGAAGAGTCAGGTTCCCAGCTTTGCAGCTTCTGTAGGTCTTCCAGGGAGAGTGTGCAACAGAGGTGAGTGTGTGTGAGTGTGTGTGTGAGTGAGAGAGAAGGAGGATGAACCCAGAGTGAGAGTAAATCCCGTGACATTATCAGAGAGAATCTGGGAGGGCCCAATGGAGATGGAGACTATGGGGGCATCTGAAGAGGTGTCAACCTGCACCCCTAAATCACATCCAGGGCTGCACACCAACATTGGCACCAAAAAAACCCAACACCCCAAGTCAGACAACTTAAGGGAAAAAAACAAAGAATCAGCACCAGGGACTGGGACCCCTCCAGAGTGGCCGCTCCCTCGCGGGGTCAGGCCCGCCTCTCATTGCCCCTGCGCCGGGTTAGGGTTAGGGTTAGGGTTAGAGCGACCTACGCCCGTGGAGCCCGCAGCGGGAGCGTGCAGCCTGGCACTGAACGGAAACCACAGCGCTCTCCTCACGCGGGGACGAGGCCATTTCCTCAAGGAACCTCTCGAAATCGACAGATGACACAACCCAACGGATTTTTATTGTATGTTGGTTTGCAGGCCCTGGAACCTTCTCCAGACCCATTTGTCGGTGTCCTCCCTCCCCTCCTCAACCACACTTCCCTGTCTGACACCCTTTCTTCCAGAGCCCGGGCCCACAGGCTGCAGAGTGAGCGCCACACAGCCACGGCAGCAGGAGTCTGCCTGGACCCTGGCAGGACGCAGGCAGAGTCCGGCCGCTCCAGTCCGCGTGCCTGCCGGCCGTCAGGAACACATTGAGCAAGTCCCCCCACCTCCTTGTGCCGGAGAATATCCCCGAAGGGAGGCCACCTCATTTGTCCCTGGATGGGGGTGTTCCCTGGGCACCTGGAGGACCAGCTGGGGGCAGGCACACAGCAGCAACTCCATACGAGGGCCTCACTGCACCCGGCAGGACGGAAAGACAGAGCCCAGGCAAAACTCCTGCCTCCAGAGCCACAGTCTGAAAACTAGCCCCCTCGGGGCCGATTCACACACACACAGTGTCACGCTAGTGATCGGTAGTGGGCAACGCGGGCAAGACCCCCGGCGCTTGCTACCCTAGTCACTGCCACCGCGGCTGCCGCTGCACACAGTGAGTTGCAGAGATTTAAGAGGCCCAAGACAGTCAAGTGGAAGCAACAGGATTCAAACTGCTCACTATCTGGCCCCACGCCCAGATCTCCATGACCCCGCCCCACCCCTCTGCACTTACACGCTGCATTTCACCCCTTGCGTGGACAAGTGGCACCTTTAGCCTCGGCTCTTGCTGCCCCCAGGGCTGCGCGCAGACCCCACCCTTAGAAGCACTCAAGGGCCTTCTCAGGGCTGCGGCTCTGAGCTACAGGCAGCCGGGCTGTTCAGGACTGAAGGCAGTTGCTCCTGGGGGCAGGCAAAGAGGGGGCCTCGCTCCCTGCTGGCGAAGTGGGTGGGGCCTGCTCTCCATGAACCAGAGGCTGTTCATGGCTGGGAATGTTCCCTGGGGTGGCATGGGGGCCGGGCACAGGGGCAGTGGGCTCTGGCAGCACCCCTCCCTGCTTCTGGTGTGCTGCTTTTTCTGCTTTTATTTAAACATACTTCCTACATTTTCTCCAAACTGTCCTATCAAAAACCCAGATGGTTTTTGCAAGAAGGAGAGCAAGCGTCCCCTGGAAAGCCACTTCTATAAAGCAGACCCGGGGGCAAATTAAGTCTCTTCAACAGACGGAAAAGGCCGCGCAAGGAGAGCAGCTCCAGACGCACAGAGAAGCGCTCAGCTGCCAACGGAGGATGGCTGGGGAAACATCCAAGTTCACTGAATATGTGTCCCCCAACCTGTGTCACATCCTCACCCCCAAAGGGCGCATTAGTCGGTGGGGCCTTTGCGAGCAGCCTAGGTCCTGGGTGGGGCCTCAGGGAGCCCCCACCCCTTCCTGCCTGAGGACACATCGACAGGAGCGTCTTTGAATAAGGAGATGAGCTCTCGGCAGACTCCAAACTTGTCTGCACCTTGAACTTGGACTCACAGCCTCCTGGACGTGAGAAGCAAGCGTCTGCCGCCCAAGGCCCCCGGTCTCTGGTCGAGCATATTCACAGTGACTCACCCCACGCATCTCACCCTGCTGGGTTTGGCTTAACGCCGGTGTCTGCCGTCACTTACATATGAAGCAGTTGGGACCCAGAGGACGCAGTTGCACCCTGTCTGGCAGCAAGGGGCAGTGTGGGTTTCCCTGGGCACCGCAGGGCGGGAGGGCTGCCTCGCAAGGAGGCCCTGGGCTGGCGGGAGCAGACGTGGAATTCTTCAAGAGAACCAATTCCCCGTGCCTCTCAAGTCAGGTGCCAGCTCTTCCCTGGTGGGAGGCCCCGCCAGGAAGGACCCTCTCTGCGAAGTGAGCTCCGCTGTCCTCCCGGCAGGAGGCAGCCCCACCGCGGGGCCTCCTGTAGAGAGCACTGCTGGGGGCAGCGGGAGCACCGCGGGCTTTGTGCTCTGGGAGGGGGAGCTGGGCAGTCCCTCGTGCCTCCCAGACTCTGTCTGATTCACGGGAAAATGGAGATTTTTGTTCTTCTGTTTTTCTCACAGGGCTGATTTAAGAATTGAAGGAGGTAATGTTAGAAATGGCTTGTAAAAGAAACAGCGATTACAGAGGTGAGGTTGGGGCTGAGAAGGGGTTTTCCACACCTGCACTTGCATTGCAATAGACGGGGTCATCATAATACATGACAGTTTGTTCAGTGACCCCGGGTCCCAGGTAATGACTCTTATGAAATAATCATGATTTTCAATTTTTCCAAGTCCTGCTTTTCATTTTCTTTGATCTAATAGCACAAAAAGGTATAAAGCTACCGGCCAGCCTTCCTCCCCTGCTCGCCGGCTCCCTTCTCTTGGTTCTAACCACCGGGAGCAGGTCCTCCACATCCATCTTCCACATCGCTCTAATGAGATGGAGAGAGACACGTATTTTTGCACAGACGGCGTTGTAGACAAATTCCATGCCGTAACTTTTCCACTTAGATTTCATCTCAGAGACCTTTTCCGGATGAACACATCTTCTGTCTCTCCTTTTCAGCAGTTGTTACAGGAACATACCACAATTTAATCACATTCTCATTTAAGAACATTCGCTGGCTCTTTTTTTCCTTTAAGCCAGCACACACAGCATCGCCATCAATAGCTGGACATAGGAGTGTGGCTGTGTGCACAGAAGTCTCAGAAGTGGGACTTGGGGAGACCAGGGTTCTTGCTAAGTTGGCTTCTACTGCAGCCTGAAAGCCACGAGAACAGGTAAACCCGGAAACCCCCATTTGCCATCCTGATCAGGCAGAGCCTGCCAAGGGGCCCTCTTTCATACCTAATTTACAGAGGACTCCAAACTCCACGGTGTTTCAGACTCATGCATTTGTTGAGCACGGGAAAGTGCTGACAAGCCAGCAGGTAGCTAGAACACTCCCTGCTGGGCGGGGCTCTCACGGAAGGAGGGAAAATAAAGGCCCGGAGAGGCAGGTGGTATGTGTGGCCAGTCAGACAGACAGGGCTGAGAGGTGCCGGAGCGCTGAGTCACCGGGCGGTAGGGTGGGGGGCTCCCACGGGACATTTGAGCTAAGACTCAGTGACAAGGAGGACCCAGACTCACTGGCGCTTGCTTGGAAGGAATCTTCTCGGAAAGGGAGCAACAGAAGCCGGAGACTAGTACATACGAAGGACAGAAAGGAAGCTGCTGGAGAGACGCTGCCATGTGCAGAGGGAAGAGGAATTGAGCGGGAGGCTGGGCTATGCCCCAGCCCACTGAAAGAAGCGGATTTCCCGCCAGCTCCTCTGATGCCACATTTTAGGCCCAAAGAAAATCAATTCAAGTGGCCAGGTGATTTAGAAACAAAATTTTAAAAACTCTTCCAATAGGGCCCTCCCTGGTGGCGCAACGGGTTAAGCATCCCTGCCGCCCCGGGAGGGGACCCACGAGGCACTGCAGACCTCTCCTGCCTCGCCCCGCTGCTCCCCTCAGCAGTAGACTTCAGTGGATCTGCCTGTTCTGCTCCCCACTCTGTCTCTGGTGAATCTTCTCAACCTCTGCACCTCTAGCCTGTACCTCAGTGTTTGCATGCATAAATAAACACATCTTTTTAATAAAAAACAACTCCTCCAATAAAGACAGACCAGAAAAGACATGATCTCAACCTTCGGGAAAAAGATTTAGAACCAACCCCCCTGGAGCCAACCCAGGCCGGCGGCAGCAGGTGTTCCGTACAAGTCTGCTGCACAGACACCAGGAGAAAGCGATGCCAGCTGTACACCTGAGCACCAACTGGCTCGGGAACCCCTGGCTAAAGAGCCCGAGAAGGGGACATGGAGAGACGCGCAGGCGGGTTCCGCAGCCAGCGCACTGGATGGCACCGGAGGGCACAGCCTCAGCACAGGCTGCGGGCCTGCGGGGGTGAGTGCGGTGCAGCACAGGGTGCTGGGGGCACCAGGACGGCCTTGTTCTGACATCTGACACCAGACCAGTGCCCCCTGCCCAAGTAAGGATCCAGACTGACTGAGCTCTCACACCAGTAGTTTTCATGTGTTTGTGTAGAAGAACTGGGGTGTAGGCCAGAGGTGGGTGTGGGTGTGGGTGTGAGTGGGAGGATTCACCAGAGGCAGAGTAAGGAACAGAACAGGCGGATTTACTGAAATATGCTGCTGAGGGGAACAGCAGGGAGACAGGAGAGGTCTGCGGTGCCACGTATAGGTCAGCTCCCTGGCCAGGGGTCGAGCTCAGGCTGCAGCGGTGACCGTGCTGAGACTTGACTCCTAGGCCACTGGGGAGGCCTTCACACCGGTCATTTTAGTTGCACTCTGAGAAGAGACACAGACTTTCAAAATGAGGGTGGGTTGGGCAGGTGCCTATGGTCAAGGCAAAGCAGTGGCCAGTTGAGGGCAGGGAAGTGGAACTCCATAAGTGATTTTATGATCCTCTATGGGCTCGTCCTGCCCCTGATTCTAGAAAGCTAGGACTGCCTCCTGGACTAGCACTTCTGCCTCCCCCAAACTGCCAGTGTCCTTAGGTGCACTGGGAGCTCTGGCATTTGTCAAATGACAACCAAGCAGAGGGCCGGGCAGTCTACTCTGACCAGGCAGTGTGGCCCTGAAGGGGGGGCCCTGGAGTTACAGGCCATGAGGAAAGGTCAAGAGAACAGTGTAGAGATGTGCACCAGCTCCACAAGGAAAGAACAGAGAGGCTAAGGAAGAAACCTCTTCAAGGAAACCTGATCCAATACTTGAACTGTTATTTGGGAAAGAAATTGGGTGCCCTCTCTCCAATGCCCAGGAAACCAACCTCTGGCCAAAAGTTGATATTTACTCAAGGAATAATTCTCCTAGCAATTTAATGTAAGGAAAAGCAAATAAATAGTTACTTAAGGCCAGATTTCCTCCTAGCAAAGTGCTGGCCAGACTGTCAGTGCAGGGCTGACCTCCAGAGGGTTGCATGGCCTCAGGAGAGAGGCGCAGAAATTCTGACAGCACCCACAAGAAAATGCACCTGGGTTCATCAGAGGTAAGTGGATACTCTTGTTGAAGGATACAGCTTTCAGCTCTTCTCAAACTGCTGTGGTTCTGATAGTTTCTCATAGGATGCTATGAAATCTCACACTCTCTACCTTTCAAGCTGACCTCTGAGGAAAAGATGAGTCAAAGAGGTCTGATGAGAGCATTTCTGAAGGGGTGAGCATCACAGAAGTATTGGAGTGCTTTTAGGATGCAGCACAGAGAAGACAACTGCAGTCTGAGCAGAACACTGGAACCATGGGTCCATTCTCCATTGGACTTTCATACTGAATGGTCAGGAGCAGACAAAAAGGTCCAGTTACACTTGCAGACACCCTCTCCTACAACCTGATGTCCAAGTGGGTGGATGATATGGATATTGCATGCCATTGACCAGGGAACTTAGGAAAGCATGAGTTCTTATCAAAACACACTTAAACTCACCTTATGTAGTGTTTTCTAGAAAATACTGCCTGAATGCCATCTTTTCACTCATCTAATCACCCTAAATAACCATGGGCCATTCAAAGCTTGACATTAGTGAGTAAAACCCAAAAAAGTGTTCTTTCATACCTGCCGATTGGGAGATTCAGACAATAAACCAACCTCTTGTACAAATAATTTCATCAAAGTTTCCTTTGTATGTTACAAAGGAAACGAATAGTTCTAAACAATAATAAGTTACAGAGACCTTGTCCAGTGAACCCATTTTCAAAATGGGTTCTCTAAGGGAGCACAGATACCATGTTTTATAGACCCTCAGATGTGCAGCTCCCAGACTCATCTCTATGGCACCGCTCTGCAAAACCACATCCTGATGGGGCTGGAAAGTCCACACAGACCCACCCATTGCGGTGGCCTCCTCTCTAGCACACGTGACACAGATGCTTTATTTGAAACTATTATTCTGTGGGTCTAAGGAGAAGTGAAGAGTATGTGTTTCTAACCAGGTGACTCACATGCTACTCTTCTGCAGACATTTAAGGAGCACAACTCTATCGGACATTTGAAAAGACCTGATTCACAAAGAGCTATACCATGTTCATGGACAGAGAGGCTCGGTCATAAAGATGTCAGCTTTCCTCAAAGCAACATATAAGTTTAATGTACTTCCAACCAAGATCCCCATGGATTTGGTTAGTTCTTTACTGTAGTTGTTGTTTTGGAACTGCTTAACCCAACAAGTTGATTCTAAAATTCATGTGGAAGACAATTTTGGAAAAGTGCAGAGAGGGACTTGCCTTACCAGCGCAAGGCTTACAATAAAACCATAGATGTGGTTTTGACACACAACTGGCCAAGGAGACTGGAGGGAATAAGAGTCCTCAAAAAGACTTGTGCTTTTAGGAAAACTACATGTGGAAGAAACCATTACAAATGAGTAGGGAAAGGATAAATGATTCAGGAAATAGAGCTGGAGAAATTTATTATACTTTAAAAAACTGGATCCTACTTTGTACCATCTGCAAAAATAATACTCCAAGCAGATGATATTCCTAAATACAAAAAAAGAACATTTAAAAATCTTAGAAGAAAATACAATTTTTTTTTTACAGCTTTGCGGTAGGAAATATATCTTAAATAAGACACCAACTGTGCAAACCAAAAAAGAAAAGATTGACAAACTTGACTTCATTAAAATTGAAATTCCTATATGCCATAAATGAACAAGATAAATCACACTAGGAAAAGCTATTTGCAGCACAGATACTAGTATCTAGAATGTATCAGACATTCTTATCTATAAGAGAAGACAAGGCAAAAAGAAAAGGATGTGAGTGGGAAGGTCACAGCTGAAGAAACCAAACAGGAAAAGACATGAAAAGATGCTTAACCTCACAACTAATTAGAGGAATGCAAACTTTAACTAGTAGGATATCATTTCACACCCCTATACTGGCAAACTTCAAAAACGCTGACCGAACCAAGTGCTATGTAGAATATGAAGCAGAAGGAATTCTCCTAACATTCATATGCTTGGAAAGTAGCTTAGAACAATTGCTTTAAAAAGCAATTTGACATTATCTGCTAAAACTAATGATGAATGTATCTTACCCCCACCAATTCCACTCTTAGGTATGTGATAGAATCCCTTATTAATGCAAACAGGGAAGCACGGACAGGCATTCTTTCAGTGTACTTCACAACGGTGGGGAATGGGAACAGTCTAAATGCCCTACCATTTGGAATTGGTTAAATACCATGTGATCTATTCATTCACTGAAGTACTATATAGCAGGAAAAACTGAACCAAAGTTACACGTTTCAATATGAGTATGTCTGGAAAGCAATATTGAGTAATTAAACAAAATTATGAAAATGTCAGTAGTGGATAACATTAATATAAAAATGCTTGCATTTTTTTAAATACAAAAGTTTAAAGCATACAAGAATGTTCTAGGTGCTATTTGGGATTATGTATTTGGGGCATAAAATTATGTTTATATATATTTGGGATATAAAAAACCCACTGTCCCCCTAAACTATTACTTATTAGCATTAGAGGAGAAAGTTTCTTCAACAAAACTAGACTTTTTCAGATGGGAAGGCCCCAGAAAACCTCCGACCCACAAATGGAACTGTTCTTCAATACCAGAAGCCAGGGATCTTTCTACAAAGGCTCCCAAATCAGGGCTAGTGCGCACGGTTATGCAGGTTGGCACTGCGCAGCCCGTGAGCGTGCACTTCACTGTGGAAATGATGCCCCGGGGTTGTCCAGAGAACAACCTGCACAGCCATCTATGACAATCCTGTCACTCGCAGGTCACTGGCCGCTGTGGAAAACGATGCCCGTTTCTGGGGAAATGCCCATCCGCACACTCACTGTCGATAGTGTGAGTGGGTTCAACAGCTCCTCCCTGACAATCAGCACCCGCCACACACTTCCCGGGATCAGTGCCCGCACTTTCACAGGCACTGCGGACGAAGCCGTGGGACCGAGCTCTTTCTTAATCACATCTGAACCTGCCTCCTTATAACCTCTCTCCATTAAAGTTGATCCCCTTGCTTTCCACCTGACACTTCAGCTACTCAAAGGAAGCTAACCTGTTCTCTCTGGAGACTTCTGCCTTCCATGCTAAATACACTCTTGACTGCACGTACTGGAGACAAGCCCTCTCGTCTGTGAAGGATGACTTTTTAAACTGTCTGTCATTTCTCCAGCACTTCTTGCCCTCACAGACAACGGGGCAAGCTGACCTTGCTCCCAGAACTGCAAGGCCTTTGTCTCAGCTGCCCCTTTGGGAAATCTTTCGAGTTCTCCCCTCTGACTTCCCACATGGCCAAACACCCCCAGCGGCAAGGACGGCGGGGTCTGGAGGGAGGGTCAGCCTTCTCCAGAGGCAGGGACGTTAACTGAGCAGCACCAGGGCAGAGACCCACAGGCCCAGCGAGGGGGGTCACTTCCACTTACTCCCAAAACTCCATGACGGGGGAGGTGGCGTTCTGTAGGGCCACGTGGCTGTGGTTGCTCACGTTCAGTTTCTGGAACTCCACACACTTATCTACAGTGGAAATAAGACAAGAAACGCAGAAGGTTAGGACTCCTGTGAGGGCTGGGTCTTGGGAAACATTCAGAACTGATGGCGTAACTGGGCGGTTTTACCCAACGGCCACAAGTAAACACATCTCAAAGAACACCACAGGGCAATCATTAACTTAGTTTAAGAGTGGCCGGTCTGTGGCCCGGAGAAGCTGTGTGGCCGGCTGCTTTCTCTTCTTCATTCCCAGTCAGCTTTCTCGATCAAAGTCTTTCCCGCCTGCCTTGTTCCCAAACCTTCCCTTACCCCATGCCCTGCCCATGGCATGTGCCTGCTCTGCTCACTGACCTGGCAGGAACGAGGGTGCCGAAGGAGGGGGTCCACCTTGGCGTCCCCCAGGGAAGTGATACAGCTGAAACTTAACTTGCCTTCGTGTAAAGAGAGGCTGAAAACACATCTGCCTCATGAAGAGATGATGAGTCTACATGTGCAAAGAATTTCTACTTTCTCCATTTCCTTTCTAGATCAATCCATCCAAGAAAGGGTTTGTTGAATGTCTCTTCTCATGCCACGAAACTTTATCAGGGGAAACTTTTGAGTCTCGAGTAAAAGACATCTGAGTGCCCGTCCCTTAAGGCCCTGTCAACCCAGTGATTCCTCCTCCTTCCCTGGTCTCCCAGCCCTGAATTCTAAGAGAGTGAGAATACAAAGTTCCCCCGAGGGGCCACCTTCTCCAATGCCCTTTATTTAGAAGAGGCGGAATCTAAGGTTCAGAGGCACCCACACCTGCATCCTCTCGCTCTTCTACAAGGCCCCGGTCACCGACAGGCAGAGCTGGGAATCACCTCCAGTCAAGGCTCCTGCTCCTCTGCCACCATCACTGCCCAGTCCTGCCCACCCCTGTAGCACCTGTGCTCCCTCAGCACCCACCTGTGCACAGAGACGCTCTGTCCACAGACTGGGCTCCCCGAGGGCTGAGCTCCTGCATCCGGGCATTTCAGAGCCTGTGCCCACCCGGGAACCAGAGCTCAGCCTCACTCTGCATCTAACCTCTGGGGCAGGAAGGACCTCCTCTGTGCGATGGGTTACTTATCCCCAGTGTCTACAACACCTTTAGAGAAAGGGTTGCAAGCCAGTGGGAGGAAAAGGTTTGCAGTCTGCTGAGGAAAAGCCCCCCTTCCAATGTGCCTCCATCCCTGGCTCTTGGCAAGTGCTAATTCTGGAAGGAGGTGCTCAGTGGGTCCGTAGCACTAAGAGGAGATGGGAACCTGGTGACATCTGGCTGGGCCTTCGTGCCTCATTCTGGCAGAAGTGGCCTGAGCTCTGACTGGAGTACCTGACATAGTGGTTCTCAATTTCTTTTCTTTAAGTAAAACAATTTTTCAGACACCCAAGGTTGACAAGGTATTTTTATTAAAATGGTATGTAATCATGTGTAAGCAATGAGTTAATAGGCCTTTGTGATTGCAGCACTCATAGCTGTACAACCAGAATTAAAATTTCAAATTAAATACAGAAATAATCAAGGGCCCACACTTGCCTCCTCTCCCTCTTCACAAGTCCCCAGTCGCTTAGGGGCAGAGATGACAATCACCTCCAGCCAGGGCTCCGGTTCCTCCGAACGCACCCAGTACAGCTCAGACTGACAGCGGATGGTGGGTGTAATGGGTAATGCCATTTGCTCCTGAAGCACGGCAAGCAAAAACGTGGAACTATCAGCAGGTGGCAGGGTCTGTGGACTCGGCGTGCCTGTCCTTCCACAAGCTTTTTGAGAGGCAACCCTGCCACCGTTTCCACCTGAGCATACTTTTGCAAAGTCTTCACTCCTAGAGTGTGTGGCATTCTCAGTAGCCTCCACTGGGCCAATGCACCACTCTAATTAAATCTCTCTGCTCTCTCCCCGGGCTCCCAGTATCCTGTTACCGCGACTGCATCCTAAACTGTTGACACACACAAAGTCAGACACTGAAACATGCAGCTCCCCTCAGTTGGAAGGTGGTTGCACAGACAATCTAGAACATGTGCGTATTTTTAGACTATCCTCAAAATAAATAGACAATTAAATTATCATGGGGGAGGAAGAGAACTCAGAAGCCTCCCAAGAATCTGTCCTTAGATTTTAGTTTGAGAGACGCCGCTATGAGGAGCCTGGTCAGAGACGCCAGGACCTGAAAGAGCAACACCGAGATCTCTGAAAAGTGAAGATGGGGGAGCAAGGAAAGCCCTGCGGAGGAGGAGCTGGGTTCTAGGTTAGTGCCTGCTAGTGACCAGCTTGCAACTAGTATCCCAGGCTTCAGAGCGACAGGCCATTTTCAAGACAACCTGACCACAGGTTATAACACAGACGCGAATAGCTTAAAGCACATGGGCCGATTCTAGTCCCAACGCAGGGCTTCCTGGAGCACGTTGGAAAGGATTCTGAGGCCGAAACTGAACTCAAAGGGAAGAGTTCTATGATTGATTAGTGATGTCTGCCCAGAGAGCAACTACTGCCAGCAGAGGCTGGACATGTGTTTGCGTTCCCTGGGTTATAAGACTCAACACTGATAGGATAGCAAATTGAAACGCAAACAGAATATGAGAAACCAAAGTACTCTAAAAAGTTCTCCATTCTAGGGGGTGGGGAAGGTGGGTGAATCCAAACACTGACCAAGGTGAACAGGCGAACAGCCCGCAGGCCTGGATGGGGACCGGGACCGGCTCGAGGACGGATGCTCCATGCAGAGGCAGCAGCCGCTTCTCAGCTGCCATTGCTGCCAAGTGAGAACGTGGCAATGTGGGTCTGGAAAATCTTTAAAAATTTTCAAGAGAAGCCGGAAATCTGAATTTTCACTGAAAATCTGATTTTTTCAAAATAGGCAATCAGATACGATTTTTTAAGAATTTGTCTGTCGTTGATGCCAAACTAAACTGGCCTTCTGGCCTCCTGTCCGCAACCCTTGATCTGGTCTAACCTCTAGTCTAACCCAGGAGAATCTGACACTTGGGGAGGTGGGCCAGACTCAGAGCCTGAACCCTGGGACTTCCGTCTAATGCTTCTTCCTCACGTCCCCCTCGGTCCCCAAAGGGCTCGAGCCCTGTGTTTAGCAAAGAGTCACCTTTCTATTCCTTGTCCCAGTCCCTGGGCCAGCGCTCAGCTTTGGCTTCAAGGCTGCCACCGACAGAATGAACCCAGGCCAGACCCAACCCCCAGTGTCAGCAAGGCCACCCCAAAAAACTGAACTCCCAGCCCAGAAGAGGACATACCCCGATAGCAGGTCCCCAACAGGACCAGCACAGAGACCACCCCGCGGGCCGTACCTGTGTTCCACTCGTGCCCGCAGGTGGCCCAGGGCAGCTCGGTAGTGAAGCAGTTGCTCAGGTAGAAGATGGCCCACGCCAGGATGATGATGTAGTACACGTTTAGGTGGGCCTCGATCACCTGGGTGGCATAGCCAATGCCTGAAAGGACGAAGCAGTGGGTCACTTGGGTCTCTCCACCCTCCGAGGCATCTTCTGCCGCTTCCACAGCCGACACCACTGGGCACCAATTCTCCTTCCAATGAACTTGACACTTACCTTCAAATAAAGGGCAGACTTTCCTCCAGCACGTAATGCCGCCTTCACTTGTGAATTGTCCCAGGGCCGTTTCCAGGAAAAAAACAGGAATTCCACAGCAAATAAAAAAGACCACATAAGGAATCAGGAATGCCCCTGCGAGGGTACAAAGGAAGGGGCCAGGGTTAAAGTCTCCGCTGCCATTTCACGCTTAGCTCAAGAAACCCTCACTAGGGACCTGCAGCAGGCAACACGCCACCTTCTCGGGGCTGGAGGTCACGTTTCTGCTGGGAGGACCAGTGCCAGAAAAGGGGCTCAGGCTGCTCCTCTGCCCGCTGTGACCTGATGGAGTCTACCTCGCCTCCAGCCTCCCCTCCCCCCGTGTGAAATGGAGCATCGGTTATGCTGAAGTCAGAACCGGTGTGCAGCTAAGACCAGAATGACAAGGAAAGTGTGTCGTTTGCTTGATTCTGTCATTTATACAGTTCACCCTCTAGCACAGGTCAAGTCCGTTTCCTTCCTCAATGTTGCACCCTTCACATTTATTCTGGAATAATCTCAACAGGCCAGGTGACCTGCAAAAAAATTTGCCATAAAAAAACAGCGCTCAGAGCAGACAAGCAGTGGGCAACAGGGGTCCTTGACAGGCGGCCCCGTCGTGGAGGTGAGTGCTAAGGAGGTGGTCCCCACGACCTATGCGTCCAGAATGGCTGGCTTGAGTCGGTCAGAGAAAAGTCCACAGCGAGTGTTAGTGTTCCATCCTGAAACACAATACCCACTGCCTGGGCCTTTCTGCGAAACAAATTAAATAACTGAGGTGAACATGAGCTAGTACAAGCAGAAAGGGGCTTTTCCAAATCCCTCCTTCGCTGCCCATCTCATAATAAAGCGCGAAGCGCAGGCCGGTCCCCACCATCTCACCGCCCACGGCGCAGGCGCCCGCGGAAACTTCTTTTTGCTAAACGAAGCCTCTAACCGCAGGGTTGGTGGCCATACCTGTGATCCATCCTGACAGCGTGCCCTGCTGAGCAGGCTCGGAAGGGTCTTATTTAGCTTCTCTGAGCAAGAGACTATTGTTGAAGTGTCACACTGGCAAGCAGTACTTTGAACTCTGCTGAGATCAATGCATAGAGCTGGGTAGGTTTTTGGTTGTTTTGTTTGTTTGTTTGTTTGTTTGTTTTAAGGTAAACAGTTGATACGCAGGTACTCCAAAATGTGTGAGAAAGGGAATAAGAGGGTCTGTGTGCTGAACTGAAGTCTAAGGGATTAAGGTCAACAGCAACAGATTCCCTGTGAGTTGTAATTTACCTGAGAGACCTGCGAATCCTCTCGAATCAAGTAGCTGACACTTTCTGAAACCTTCCGGCCTACGCATTCACAAAGCGAACAGTTCCTAAGATGACTGGCTCTGTTAAACCAGGCAGCAAGCCACCATCAATGGGCCCAAAGGAGACCCTTGGCAAGTTAGAGGGGAAGAGAAAGGACCCCTTTTAAAACTTTACTCATAGCAACTTCTTTTTTTGTTGTTGTTGTTGACAGAGCTTTAATTAACCCAGCTTACCCTGCTTCTGCTTTTAGGAGTGCTTTTTGTTTGGCTTAACGATTCCCTATGTTTAAAAAAAAAAAAAAAGCTGTCAAAACAGTTTGCCTGGGACTACACTAAAGGTTTCCACAGGTTTCTGAGTAGACACGGCAACTTAAAAGACTGAAGCTTCCAGGAGAGCAGGGTTCGCTGCTGAGGGCACAGGGCATGCTTGGAGGCTCCAAGTCCACGCCCTCTCTGGCCCTGCCAAGCCACCAAACCAGCGGCCAGTTCATGACCAGTGCGGAGCCGGCCGGGAGCAGCCTGTGCCTCCAGGGGGAACGTCCCTCAAGAGAGAGCTGGACCAAGCAGTACCCTCGGCCCACTGTGGCTGCTCCCACAGGAAGTCCTGCCCCACACAGCCAACAGTCTGGGCCTGCCAGCCAACTCCATTCTTAGGGCCTGGGGATGTGCTGGAGGGGTTGGGGCACAGCAAAAGGAGGGCGGAATGTGCAGGTGCCAGCTTTTCTTGGAGAAATGATGCCACCGAGAAGTTTTCACAAGGTCCCTCACAGACCCGCCAGCTGGCCTGCCACAGGACAAATGGGCTCCCAAAGTCCAGAGCCCCTTCCCTGAGCTGGGAGACCGGAGCCTTCACCGTTGCGTCCCTACAAACGGACACAGACATGCTGTGCTAGGAATGACTCTCCCGCGGCCTCCCTTTCCCCAGCCCTTCCCTTCACCACCTCGGAGCATCTCCAGTAAAAGTAACCACTGGGTGCCAGCTCTTCCACTGGAGAGGCCCAAATACTGGCCCCACAGAGGGCGGGAGCCAGTGCCAGCCGGGGCAGGAAAGCGAGCGGCAGTGCCTCCTCTGCCCAGAGCCCTCCTGCCTGGCCCCAGCCAGATGAAAACAGGCCTCGGACGTCAGAACCCCGCGCTGTCACTTCTGGGGTGACTTCCCTGGGCCTCGGTTTCTCAGGTGCCAAACCACTGCCTCAACGGCGCCGAGAATGACATGAGATCCTGCGGGTCAATTGGTCTTAGGCGCTCGGAACCCGGCCTGTTTCCAGACCAGCCTCTGAGTCCAGGCGGGCTTCAGCTATGGAAACTGAGGTGCCGCCTCCGGCCGACAGCAGCCGGTGCCAACAGCCGGGCCCGCCCTCGGGGGCGCAGGCACCTGGCCGGCAGGGCCCGCTAGCAGGTGGCAGGGCGGGCGCGAAGCGGCGCGCAGGGGCCGGCGCCAGGCTGGGGCTGCGCTCCCTTCCCGCCTCTCCCGCGGCCCTCACCTCCTCCGTTCTTGTAGCACAGGTAGGGGAAGCGCCACACGTTGCCCAGCCCGATGATCTCCCCCGCCACGCTCAGCACGAACTCCACCTTGTTGTTCCAGTGGCCGCGCTCGTGGACCGCCTTGTCGCGCTTGTCGCGCGGGTCGCGCGCGGCCGCCGCGCCCCCGCCGCCGCCGCCACTCAGCGCCTCGGACTCCCGCGCCTCCTCGGCCGCCTTCCCGTTGCCCAGTGGCAGCGCCTTCTCCGCCGTCATGGCCGCGCTGGCTGCCTCGTGCGCCCGCCGGCTCTGCGCCGCCGCCCCGGGCCGGCCGGCTTTTCAGGAGGCGCGAGCGGGCGGGAGGGGGCGGCAGGGGGTGGAGCCGAGGGCCGGGCCGGCGCGGGGACAGGGAAGGGAACGGGGACGGGGACGCGGCGCCGCGGCCCGGCCCCGGGGCGCCCACGCCGCCAGCCGGCCCGGCCCGGAGCCCGCGGGCCCCCGCCAGCCCTTGCACCCAGTGGACGGCCGGCTCCGGACGAGGCTGGGCTCCCAAGTCAAGCCCTGAGTCTCCTTGGCTAACCTACAGACTGGGGCAGCGGCCTGGGTTTCCCATCCCTTAATGAGAGAGGCGGGCGCCAGACCGGGTTTCTCCTGCCTTCGCTGCACCCTGGCGCCCGCGGGTCTTGCTGAGCTGCGGACCCTGAGCTAAGGGACCACCCTGTTACCGTAGGTCCCCCTGAGTGGCAGTGTCTGCAGGCCAGCAGGTGCCAGGTGAGGCTGAGTTGCTGGGCCAGGGGTGGGCTTGGAGCGAAAGGAAGTAAATGAATCTTGGTTTCTTCCCAGTGCTCAAGTCAGAGCTCCCTAGGGTGGGGACACCACCAGGTCTGGTTCATCTGGCGCCCACTGCTTTAAACAGTGACTCATTTCCCAGCCGTGAGGCGCCCGTCTGGAAGCTCAAATCTAAGTCGACTCCCGTGGTCCACCTCTCTTTGTTGGGGGAAGTCCTCTGACCTGCCCTCTGCCTCAGTTTCCTGACCTGCAAAAGGGAATGCCAGTGGTGCCTTTCGCAAGGGTTGTGTGCTTGGTGTGCAGCCAATGGGAAAACGCTGAGTACTGGATGTACTCAGTCGACATCAGCGACAATTCGTGTTATGTTCTGCAGTCAGACCCACATGTACTTACACATTCAATTGTTAAGGATGCTGTACACCGTCCTGTCATTACCGTGGTCACAGAGCCAGGCACAGCACCTAGCACACAGTAGATGCTCAGTAGATATTTGTGGAAAGAGGGAAGGGAGAAGAGAGAAAGAAAACGTGAACTGCAGGGCCACAGACCTGATCAGACCCACTTCTGTCCTTTCAGTCCTGGAGAAGTCCTGCCCCCTGAACTCTTGCTGAGGCACCTGCTGTGCTCTGCCCTCCAGGGCTCTCCTGGGGAGAGCCTCCCTGTCCTATAGGCTTCAGCTTCTCCTTTCATTGTAGCCCACAACTGCTCAAGTCTCTCCCCACCTCCATCCCCTTCCTGCCACCATCTTTCCTTTGCAAGCCTCCTTCCCCCTCCCCCTCACTATCATATTTCTTGAAAGAGTAAGTTTACATGCTGCCAGCCCTGCTTCACCTCCCACTCATTTCTCAGCCCACAGCAATCTGGCTTGCACCCCGCCACTCCACTGAAAACGCTATTTGCGAAGTCTCAGAAGCCCTCTCTGGCAGACCCACCAGCTCCCCATCCATGCCGACCCTGCCACACAGCTGGGTAACTTCCTGCACCTTACTCCTTTCTTCTTCTTTTTAAATTTATTGAAGGAACGCCAGTGTTTAACATTGTATAAAGGTCAGGTGGTTAGCCTTCTAATTCGACATCCGTTATCCACTTCATGATGAGCATCACCAAGAGCTTCTGTCCTCCATCCTACAACTGACCCCCTTTTCCCAATTTTTCTTTCCCCTCCCCCCTTACTTTCCCCTCTACTATTTTGTTCTTACAGTCTAAGTATTTGTTTAAGTTTTGTGTGTTTGTTTTACTTCTTTATCTTGCACATAGGCATGAAATCATCTGGCATTTTCTCCAGCTAAGAGCATACAATGGAGAAAGAAAATTGTCTTCAATAAATGGTGCTGGGGAAACTGCACAGCCACACAAGAGGAAGGAAACTGGACCACTAGCTAACGCCACACACAAGAATGAATTCCCAGTGGCTAAAACCTTCCAGTCTTCAAGTTCATTCTGGTGTGGTTTGAATTTCTCTCAAACTTCTCTCCCCTAATCTGGTCTTTCATGACCCAGCTTAATGCTGATGGACACAACACTCCATCCCCACACACTGTCCAAAGTATATCTCAAGTATGTGGGGTGTTTAGGATGAAAATGAACTGAATTCAGGGAGATGTGGCTTTAGACCCACGCTCTGCCATTTAGGAGATGTTTTATCTCGTGCCTCAGGCTGCTCCTCTATCAAGTGAGTTAGCAGTTCTCTCTCCTGTGCTGAGTGTGGGGCCACAGGCCTTGACTGCCACAGGCGCTCTAAGAACAGAAGGTGTTGTTTTCATTCTGATGGTGAGCGATTCCCTTGCTTAAAAGCCTTCACTAGCCCAAATTGCTGACCCAGGAATACAATGTTACCCCACAATCTGATTGTCCCAGCCCTGCCTTCTAAAATGTTTCTCCCACACTGAACCCTACAGCAGTATTTTCATTTTCTTTGGGGTGATCCTTGGTGCTGCCTATAGACTGAGCAGCAATCTCTTCACACAGGAGGCACATTTGTGAAGTGAGCAATTATGTCAAAACTTACAGGAACATTCCCAAGTCTCAGCACTGCCCCATTAAGCTATCACTCCAGCTTAACCTGGGCAAATCTGCTGCCCAACCTTATTACCTCCAGGAATCATTTTCTCTGTGTAGCTTTGATTCTACAAACCTGCTTGGAAGTAACAATGAAGTAGCATGAGGGTGGCGTGGAGGGGGCCTGGGGCCAGTGCTGTCCATGGGTGGGTAGTTCTGTGGCCTTGGGTGTAGCCCTACAACTTTGAGCTTGGTGCCACCTACTCACTGAGGCTAAATTATCCTCCTCTCCCCAAGATGGTCTTACAGGTAAAGCAAGACCACTGTACAAATACTAATGTCTCAAACTCGCCTCTCAAGTGTTGTTTTCCCATATAGAAGTTGATCTGGTCATTTCCTATTAGAATGTAGTAAATATTTCCAGTCCCCTCTGTGGTTACTTTATAGCTCTTGAAATGCCTTAGTCTTTTTGCTTTGTCCTCATGCAGAAGACTCCACATCTCCCTCACCATTTCAGAGTCTCACCTCTGGAACTTTTCCATTTTGTCATTTCTCTTGGGGTACCTTGAGCTTAAGCACACACACCCAGGTCCACCAGGAGAGTGTCCTCAGCTGGCTCGGTGTGAGGAGCCTGTGCTGATCCCCAAACAACACAGCTATGCAGCCACCCACCCGGGGCTCCAGCCATCATCTGGGCAAAGACTCCTGCTCAGATTGTTACAGGGCAGGGAGAGGAGCACCCAGAACCTCCAAGCCTGCCCTCTTTGAATGGGTTTTGCTATCCGCCGCATTAAGACAAACATATAAAACTTTTAATGGAAAGGAACTTTAATACAACTAGGGTACAA
>JAGFMF010011663.1:5078527-5104298 GCA_019455555.1 Galemys pyrenaicus | reverse complement strand
CTGTTCCAACCAGTTCAAGACCAAAAAGCAAGCACAGTTTTTTCACATGTCCCTCTGCTCCACGTGCCTCCTCCAGGTCTCCTTGCTGTTCTCCATCTTTTTTTCTTCTCTCTTCTTTGCAGAAATCTTCTTATCCTCAGCTCCACCCACTTAGGGTGGAACGAGGATTTTGGGAACTTCCCCTTTTCCTGGGACCACCCTGTTACAAGATCACTCATCTGTGCTGTGAGGGTGCGCCCCATTTATTAAACCTTATAATCGTCATTAGCACCCAGTGGGGTAGCATTTGGATTCATGCCTGGCAGAGGTGACAAAATCATCTTCAGAGAACAACAATGTTATGGCTCCGATTCCTCCCTGGGCGGGATCACTGCCAGTCTTTCACCTTCTAGAAACGGAACTTGCTGTCCTGGAGGCTCATTTAAACTTCCACATTGTTCACCAAACACTCCTGGCTCTTCAGTCACCCCCCAGACAGCGTCCCGGCCTGAGGGGCAGAGCAGGCCCAGCGCGCCACTGCGGGAACGGCGACCAGCCACGGAGCTGTCACGAGGCGCTGCGGGACCACCGGCCGGTCACCAGAACTGGAACCGGCTTCCGCTTTTACGACAGGACGCAAAGCGGCGCGACGCCCGCGTGGGCTTTGGGGCGCCGTCGGCGGGGCCAGGCGGGCGCCGCGGCTGCTTCCGGGTGGGCCGCCGGGCAGGGCAGGCGTCTCCCTGTGTTTTGTGCCGCTGTCAGCGGGCCGTGTCTGAGGTGTCAGAAAAGTCGAGAGCGGGTCCCGCCTGGCGCGACACTGGCCGGGCGGAAGCGGCCCCGCGCCTGGAGGTGAAGAAGCCGCAGGGCCGGGCGCTGTGGACTCAGCCACGGCGGGCGTGATGGCCGCCCCGGCCCGGCCCGCTCGGACGTTCGGCTGGAGGCGGGTTTGGTGTCTCCCGGGCGCTGGAAAACGTGTGGGGCTGAGACCGCGGCCCCCGCCCTGAGCAGCCACCCAAACGGGACGCTCGGCCTTCGGCGCGGGGCGGGCGGGCGCAGAGAAGGTGTGGACAGGAGCGCCGCCTGCCCTGCCGGACGCAGAGACGAGGTCTTCACAGAGGCTCCGCTTCCACCCCTCTCCTCACGCAGACTCTGGGTGGCCGCACCCCCGCCGGGGCACCCAGCGGCGGCCTCGTCCTGCTGCAGCACCCACCCAGCCACCGAGCCTCAGCACGGCCAGCAGCGCCCACCCAGCCGCCGGGCCTCAGCCTGCTGTAGCACCCACCCAGCCACCGAGCCTCAGCACGGCCAGCAGCGCCCACCCAGGTGCTACTGTCTTCTTGGCCCTGGTAAGTGAATCCACTTGGCCACTGTTATTTCTGTTTTATACTGAGTGGTTGTAGCCCATGGTTCCTGCTTGTACTGGTGGCTGTGTTATTTCAGGTTCTGGTCTTTGGCATGGTTTGGGAGGTTATTTGAGGGGTCTGGGAAGGCTCACTGCCCATGGGTATGTTTTCCATGTCCACTGAAGGTAGCTGCTGCTTCAGCTCAGGGCCGCTTTCTCCGGGTGGCACTCTCTCTGGGCCTGGAGAACCTGTGCCGGCACCTTGGTGCGCCTCTGGACCCGCCCATGTTAGTCATGAGGATGGTCGTTAGGCCACAGTGGTGGTGCTGGCACCCTGCTGTAGTAGCATCTTTACGTCGTGGGAGTCTGCCAACATACTGAGCAGAGTGTGGGTAAAATGTACCTTGAGGGGAGGGTGGTTGGCAGTGGGTGACTTGAGCACCCTTGCTTTATAAGATCGCCAAGGCCACAGGGTGAGAAGTGGACTATGGGGGGCGGTGGGGCCAGTGGAAAGGGAGATGGGAGGTGGAGGGAGGATAAAAACCATGGTCTTGACTGAGGGTGATGGGTCAGGACCTACACTTTGTGCTGATGCACCCGAGGCTGGACCACTTAGGGAAGAAAAGGCAGAACCACTGGGACAGAATGTTCTCCTCAATTGTGCACCACCAAAAACCTGCCTGGCAAAAGCAGGATCTGAAAGAGGAAGCATGGAGGTATCAGGTAGCAGAAAGCACCTCGTAGTGGCCTCCCAGCCTGCATCACCTGCCTGGGAGGTGGGGCACTTGCGATGCTGGGGATGTAGAGTAGAAGATAGACTGGCACTCGGCGTGGTACCACAAGGGGACTTGGTTGGCGTTTCCAGATCCCAAGCATGCTTGAGAATGGTTTGCTGCAAAACCCTGCCTCATGAGCACCACCACCCTTTAGCAGGTGGGCAGGAGGGTTCCAATCCTTTGTTCTGCCCCATAGCCTCTCCATCCATCACGTGTCTTGTAGAGTGGCCCAGTGAGTCCCACAAGTTACCGTGGTCACTGGAATGAGGAACCTGCCTTTCTTTCTGTCATCACCACAAGAATGTTCCTGGTCTGTCCCCGAGTCCAGGAGGAGAACCGGATGCACACTGAGCAGAACAACCCCCATGGTGTGCCCCCCAGGCCCAGACAGAAGCAAAGGCCCCAGGGACCGCAGAGGCAGGAGCAAACACAGCCCAGCCACCCACCTCCTGCCCCCTGGCTCACTGTTGTTTTGAGGCACAAAGTTTTGGGGTGCTTACGTTTCTGCTCGTGTCCTTCATCTCCAGTGTTCCCCTTTGTGTATAGGACACAACTCATTCTCTTATGCCCAGATCATGAACTCTAAACTGGTTTCTCCACCCTTTACATTGTCAGGGCTCCCTGAACACCTTGTCCTCCAGGGGAAATTTCATTTTGCAACTTTTACATGTGCCTGCTCGGGTGGCTGTAGAGACATTCTTTTTTTTTTAAGGATTTATTTATTTATGCATACAAGCACTGGGGTACAGGCCAGAGGTGTGGGGGCGGGTAAGAGGATTCACCGTAGAGAGCGGGGAGCAGAACAGGCAGATCAACAGAAGTACACTGCCAAGGGCAGCAGCGGGCACAGCAGGAGAGGTCTGCCACACCATGTGGGTCCCCTCCCTGGCCGGCAGCAGGGATCGAACTCGTGCTGCAGGGATCGAACTCGTGCTGTAGTGGCTGCGGTTTGCTTCATAGCGCGTTGCTTAACCCACTGCGCCACCAGGGAGGCCCCATGTAGAGACATTCTTTTAATGCCCTTTAATTCCTTTAATGCCCCCGGTGCTGGTTTGGGGCGACTTTTCAATGGTAGAATTAAGATGGAAGGAAGGACCACTCTTCCTGGTAATGCTCCTCCCCCCCACCACACACACACTCTCCCAGACTCTGCTCCTGCTTATCTTCTGCCACAGTGCCCAGGGCAGCAGTCTTTGAAAGGAGCTACTGTGACAAAAGAAGAGCTGTTTGGATAAAATGCGCAGCAGATGACAGTTCTGTCACTCATGGAGACGGAAGACTTGCTCCAAGCTCCTGCCAGTGGACAAGTTCTTCCTCCTCACTCTTGCTGTGGCCCCTAGTGGGCAGAGTCCTTCTTCAGGCCTTGACTTTGACGTGGCCATGTGATTCACATTGACAAGCAGTTTTGAAATGTGTGTGCAGAGTTGGGCCCTCTCGTCTGCTGACATCACCATGCCAAGAATTATTACCCTGTGTAGCCGCTGCCCCTCAGCCTGGGCCCCAGAAAGGACAATGGACAGAGCTTCCCCTAGGCAACCCGCGGTCACAGGAGCAAGAAGTAGTGGTTGGGTGGGGGTGGACATTGAAATTTTGAGGTTGTTATGCATAGGCTGGGCCTGGGCCTTATGTAACCCCATCTCTGTTATGCGGCACGAACGCTCTGAGGATTAGGGATGGTGACATCTTTAGTCATAGATAATACAACTGAAGCTCAGAGACGCAGCTTGTCCCAAACCACACTGGATCCAAATCCAGGTCTCTGGCTTGCTCGGTGACCTGTTTGGTCTGGCTGCAATCCTCTTCCAGCCAGTGGCTTCTCGCACATGAGCTTTGCCTTCCCCTCTTCCATCTAGGAATAGATGAGAGGACGAAAGAGGAAATTCATACGCCCTTCCTGATCTAAGTGCAGAACGTCATCATTGTATCCCAGACCCCAACCTGGGAGGGAGGCCCCTCTGGGCCCTGTTTCCATGGGAGGATGCCTTCCAAGTCCGCGAACACCGAAGCACCGCCTGGACTTGGCGCTGCAGTCCTGGTGGAGCTGGGTGGCACACGGACCTCGTGTTCTGGTCTCCGTGTTTATACTTCCTCTCCTTCATGTCCTGGCACAGTCTGCCACAGGTGGTTATTTTAGAGAAATGTGAAGTGGCTCGTGGATACTATCTTTCTCATCAATATTTTTTTAAATCATTTTTATTTATGCACACAAGAGCTGGGGTACAGGCCAGAATAGTAGAAGGTGAGAGGATTCATCAGAGACAGAGCAGGGAGCAGAACAAGCAGACCAACCAAAATACATTGCTGAGGGGAGCAGTGGGCAAGGCAGGAGAGGTCCGCCGGGCCATGTGGGTCCCCTCCACAGCCGGGGACTGAACCCGTACTACCGTACTGCGGATGCTTCACAGTGCGGTGCTCAACCTGCTGTGCCACCAGGGAGGCCCCTCTCATCAATATTTTAAATACATTATACAATTATGTCTACTTATAAAGTAGATGTATGGACTATATAAAGTATATTATTAAATTTAATCGTATCTCTGTCCTCATACTTTTTTAATGTAGCTACTAGAACATTTTTAATTACTTATGTGGCTTATGCTCTATCTCTGCTAGGTAGTGCTAGTCTGGGAAGCTGGAGCCCCAGCAGACGGTGGCTTCAGGGGCAAGTCTTTGGTTTGGCTGTGGGTGGAAATGAGCCTGTGGGTACAGCCCGTTCGCCGCACAAATCACAGCAGCAGCCATTTGCCCGTTTGTGGCACTGGGTTATGGCTCAGCCTCTTCCCTTGGCTGTGCCCCTCCTGAAGCGCTGCCCTTTCGTCCTGCTGTGGGCACCAGTGTGGCTGTCACACTCCCCAGAGGGGCAGCTAGCATGTCCAGTGCCCTGGTTTCTCCAGACCGGCACTGCCCAGTGGAGACAGAGCAGAACAGAGTCCAGATTCTCATCCTGGGCTATCTGGGAAAAAGTGAGTCCATGCTGCCAGCCCAATCTGAGTCCCACTGAAGTGAGTTTTGAGGGTCTACCAGGGGTCTGAAAGCAAAGATTGTCAAATCCAAGTCGGACAGTCTGCTGCCCGAGGCTGGGCGCTCAGCCATCACTTAGAGTCAGGCACCCCCAGTGGGCCCCTTGCTTCCCATCAAGCTGTGGGTTTTTATGGACTGTGCCCATTTCTAACTGCCCATCTGTTCTTCTCTTTGGAGAGTGGACACGTCTGTCGCTGCCCCAAGCAGATCCTTCCCAAGTGCCTCGCACATTCCCTCATTCGCTCCACGCTGCAAACAGTGCGGCTTGTATTTTCATCATCCTTAGTCTGTCCCCATTAAACACTAGCTCCCCACTTCTCACCTCCCCTGAACACCACTATTGTACTTCCTGTCTCTATGAACCTGACCACTCTGGGTACCGCATTTAAGTGAAATCCAACAGGATTTGTCTTTATGACCTGCTTGTTTCACTTAGCAACATGCCCTCGAGTTCATCCATGGCGTCACATTCCTTTCTCTTTAAGACTAAATACTGTTCCACAGCATGGCGTCCTCCAGTTTATTTACCTTTTCATCAGTTGAAATACATTTGGAACTTTTTCAGTGTGAGGGTATTATGACTAATGTAATGACCATTCATGTACAAGATTTTGCTCAAACGTGTTTCTAGTTCTCTTGGGTGAGCATAGGAGCAGATCTGCTGGGCCGCACAGCGATTCAGTGTCAAACCTTTGACAGCCCGTCAGCCTGCTGCAGAAGCAGCCATGCCCTTCCACGTGCCCACTGGAGTGTAAGACTGTTCCCACTGGCCACGTGCTCACCAGCTCTTACTTCATCTTTTTTTAATTATCACTGTTCTAGTTGGGTGAAGTGGTATCTCATTGTGGTTTTGATTTGCTTTTCCGTTACACTGGCTCATTTTACATGCATTTGGTTTTGAAGGAGACGTCACATCATTAACCTAAATGGAAAGACTGTTAGTTGTCACAAACCAAAGCAACCCACTCACCGTGACATGACTCCAAGGGCACGTCTGGTGGCACGTCACACAATACCCCAAGTTGACCGCCCTCTGGGGTGCGGTTGGGGTCACACCTCTGCCTCAGAGCTGGCGCTTAATAGATGTTGAGCTATTGTTCTACTCTTGTTTGTGGGGCGTCGACACAAACGTAGGACTTTGTGTGTTTCAGGAACAGGTTGGTGAGATTCGGCGATCAGAAGATTCTTATTGGAGGTTTGGGGTGGGGATGTGTGTAGGGGGGTGTCCGGTGAGTGGGAGAGAGCAGACAGACGGAAATGGAAAGCAACCAGGAATGCGAGAATTGCTATAGTGGGGTCAGGTGCAGCATTTGCAGTCAGCCTGGGGGACAACCTGCGCACGAGGGTTCTTCTCTGCAGTGTGTGCCAGTCTTAGCCGCTGTCCCCCGGCCCCGCCCCCCCGGAAGGCAGGCTCATCATAAGTCCTTAGAGTCTCCAGGATGGCCCTGGGCGATTTGACCTTCGAGAAGCACCCCCTCCTCCCTGCCTGCCAGCCCCCACCCCTCACTGGGGCGGCTTGGATGTGGTGTGTGAACGGGGCGGGCAGGCTGGGGAGTCTGGACTTAACCGCTGGCACCCAGGTTCAGAGGGTACAGAAGCTTGTCCAAACTCACCAGCTCATGCGAGTAAAGGGTCTGGGTCTCCTGATCCCTGCCATTTTACTTTCTGAAAATTCCTTCTTGGTTCTTTGTCTTGCCACTTTGTGTAGTGAGATGCCCACAGGTTCCTTGCCGCTAGACTGGGATCTGCAGCTCAGAAGTGCGGTTCACACCAGCAGCAGGGGCCCCTGGGAGCTGCTTAGACGGCCCCTCCCAGACCTGCTGCAACAGAATCTGTAGCTTAATAAGATCCCCAGGTAGTTCAAATGCACACTAAGCATCCTAGAAGCCAGGACTCGGATTGTAGAACTGGCTGTATTCATCCAAAACCATCACTTAAGCACCTAGGGTGTGCGAGCTCTGCTCAGTGCTGAGCCGCCCGGAGAGTAAGTCCCCATTCCTGCCAACAAGAAGCTTCTAGGCTGGTTAGGAAGGTAAGTGAGAGCCCAAAGATCACATATCTACCACTGCCCTTTTTTCTGACTCAAAAAGCACCCTTGATCTTTGGACAGGGAGGAGGGGTTCAACTGCCTGCCCCAGCAACTGAAAATCTGCACATAACTTTTGGCTCCTCAAAAACTCAACATTGGGCCCCCTTGGTGGTGCAGCGGGATGAGCACTGCGCTGGGAAGCATCTGTGGCACAGCAGTGCAAGTTCGATCCCCAGCCAGGGCGGGGACCCACATGGCACAGCAGACCTCTCCTGCCTCTCCCACTGCTCCCCTCAGCAGTGTGTTTCAGTCCATCTGCCTGTTCTGCTCCCCACTCTGTCTCTGGTGGATCCTCTCACCTCCCACAACTCTGGCCTCTACCCCAGCTCTTGTATGCATAAATAAATAAATCTTTAAAAAAAAAACTCAACATTGACCCATTGGTATCTGAGGCAACTGGCTTCAGGCCCCATACCGAAATCCACAGGTCCCTTATAGTTGGCCCTTTGTCTCCTTGGGTCTGGGGGGCTAACTGGATTGAAAAAAAGTCTGCATCTGCGGGGACCTACATAGTTCAAACCCCTGCTGTTCAGGGGTCAGCGGTAGCGCTGTGTGGGTTTTCCTGTGGATCTCCAGGAATTCCGTAGTGGCGGTTAGGTGCTGTGTGTCTGTGTTTCTCTGGGTAATGGCGTGTAGGCTCAGTCATCACCTCGCAGCGTGCTGGGCTGCACCAGGAATCAGGGCCCTTGACACTAGCAGACTGTAGCTGCCCTGCGCTGCCCAGCCATGCGGCCTTGGGCAGGGCAGGCCGCCTTGCGGAGCCTCGCTGTCCCCTCTGAGGGAGGCCTGCCCCCGCTGCAGGGAGGGCGACAGGGAAGCAGCTTTAGCTGTCAGCTTCCGCTGGGAACATCCAAATTCTTTCACTAAGACAATTATCTTGGGATTTAGCCTTGGTGGTACACATATCCAGAGTTGGTTCCTTTCTGTGTCGCTGAATATTCATCATGTGCATGTAACACAGTTCATTTATCTACTCATCAGTGATGGATAGTTGAGCTTTTCCAGTTTGGTGCTATCACAAATACAGCAGCTGGGAATGTTTGTGCACAAGCCTTTCTGTACACACTTCCTTCCTCAGGTCTTAGGTAAATTCCTCAAACGAAATGCTACATCATATGGTAGAGGAATATTTGACTTTTAAAGCAACCCCAACCCTTTCTCCCATGGTGACTGTACCATCTCATTTCCCGGCTAGCAGAATGTGGAAGTTTTATTGTGTCACGTGCCTAATACTTGGCATGATTTGTCTTTTTTTTTTTTTTTTAGATTTTATTTATTGCACACAAGCGCTGGGGTATAGGCCAGAGGTGTGTGTGTTGGGGGGAGGCGAGAGGATTCACCAGAGACAGAGTGGGGAGCAGAACAGGCAGATCAACTGAAATGCATTGCTGAGGGGAGCAGTGGGCGAAGCAGGGGAGGTCTATTGCACCGTGTGGGTCCCCTCCCTGCCCGGGGACGGAACTCATGCTGCAGTGGCTGCAGAAGCCCCACAGTGCGATGCCCAACCCCTTGCGCCACCAGGGAGGCCCAAGTAAGTCATCTTTTTAATCCATCTTTCTGTTGGTGGTGAAGTGTCGTGTCACTGATTTTATTTTGCATCGCCCTGATGACTTTTGATGCTGGGCATCTTTTCGTGGGCTTACTTGCCGTGTTCTCTGGTGAAATGTCAGAGCAGACCCTCTGCCCATTACTGCTTGGAGTGTTTGTGTTGCTGTTGACTTACCATTGTGAGTCTTTGTGCAAGATTCAAGCCTTTTGTTGCCTGTTGTGTTGACTGTGTGTTTCGCAGACACTTTCACATGCCTTTTCATTGTTCTATCTGTACCTATTAAAAAGCCAAAGTTATAATTTTGGTAGAAACCAATTTCTTCTTTTATGATTTGTGGTTTTTGTGTCCTATTTAATATTTTCCCCCATAACTAAGGTCACTAAAATTTTCTCACATGTTTTCTTCCAGAAGTATTGGAATTTAAGCTTTTATGTCTAGCGCTATGATCCATTTTGAGTTCATTTTTGTATGTAGTTTGATATGCAATGATTGGCTCATTTTTCACTTTTAAATATTCAATTGTTCTTGAACCATTTGTTGGAAAGAGTCTACTGGCACCTCCATTGAGTATAATATTTCATTATTAACCATGATATTAGTGGCATTTATCTTACACATGCTCATTACCTACTTAAAGACTTCCCCTTCTATTCCTAATGCTGAGAGATTTTTATCATGAATAGGTATTGATTTTTCAGATGATTTTTGTAAGTCATTTGAGGCATAATTTCTCTGTTATTGTGGTGAAATGTGTGATTAATATTTGAATATTAAAACTTGCTGGTATTTTTTGAATACCTTAATTCAGTCATGACATGTTGTTCTTTTAAAACATCACTGTTTTCAGTTTATATTTTGTATAGGATTTTTGAATCTTCATTCATGACCCACTCTGACCTATGGTATTTTTACAATAGTTTTGTTTGGTTTTGGTGTGAGGGTTATACTGATTCAAAATAGATGAGAAATGTTCCTTGCTTATTTTTGGAACAAGATGGTGTAATATTGGTATCTTTTATGTGTATAAAGAATTGCTTGCCTTTTTGTTTCTTTTAAGAATTGAAATATTAAGATTTACTCTTTTCTATTTTAATTTTGGCATGTCATGTCTTCTGGCATAGAAACGCACCTTTAGCACGACAGCATGAGGTCCAGTCCCAGCTCTCTGAGCCGGAGAGCTTGCTTCCACGTCTGCGCGTCCACTGCGGCCCTGGGCGAGGCCATGAAGGTCAGTGCTTTCGGAGAGAGAAGTATAGGCACATGTAACAAGATTTCACATGTTGTTAAAAGCATGTTCCAGGGTTCTTGTTGGTTTATAGTCTTGGAATGAGGCATTTGTTCAGTAATCTTGTCTACTGTGAATAAATGGAGTGGAAGGTACTGGTTGTTCAGCATCTCCTAGAGCCGAAGGAAGACTGTTGTGCAGAGCTGTAGCGCCAGGTCCAGAGGAGCCAAGAGTTGTCAAGAGTAGTCAAGAGTTACATCCTTCAGTTACCAGAATACTCAGACCAACAGCTTCCTGGAAGCTGAGATAGAAAAAAAAGGCACGAGTTAGAAACCAGTAGAGTTTTCTAGAATCTAGGCAAAGGTCTAGAGATAAGAGAAGAATTGGAGCGTAGGGCTGGAGTAGCTGCAGGGTCAGAGTCAGCAAGCAAGAAGGGGCCCCAGGAGACATGAACCCCTGAGCCGAGGTCACCTCCTCCCTGAGGACACTCCGACCCCGGAGGGACAGCCTGCCTGGCCCCTCACTGTAGGAAGCAGGTTCTCTGGGTCACCAAGTGAGCCGTCTCTAGATGGAGTGGGACAGGTATCGGGACATCAGTGTACCCGTTTCTCATCTTGGGTGTCTTCTGAGGTACTGGGGCCTGTTGGTGGCTCCAGCCTGTGGACATGAGGTCTCGCTCCCCTCCCTACCCATTCCATGTCTCACTGTCTCCCCCGCCCCAAGCCTCTTCTTTCTCATCATCTCTGATTTCTCTCTCCTCTCTCTCTACCTTACTCTCCCTCATGTCCTCCCTTTCTTCTCCTTCAACTTCAGGAAAGATTTCTCTAACCCCTCTCTCCACATGGCCTTTCTCAGCAGACAGTATGAACCCGGGAGGCAGTTGCCAGGATACTAGATGGGACCAGCAACAGGAATGCAAACCAGGAGTTGTTAGAGCAGAACCAAAAATGAAGCAAAAATCCAGACCTGTGCGATGTCCAGCGCAGACCTCTAGGTGTAGCCGGCCTGTTCCACCAGGAATTAGGCCCAGTGGTCCTCTCTGTGTGAGGGAACTCAATGCTGCTTGGGGCAGAGCAGGGGTGTGTGACTGTGCTGCTGGTGCCACGCACCAGCTTATCAGAAAGAAGTCAGGTGCATCATTACCTATGACTAAGCAAAAAGACCATGGCTTTCCAAGCTAGAGGACTGGAAATGGACTTCACACTGCAGGTTCCCAGTAGGCAGCGATGCTAGCCGATGCCTGTTCACTGTGACCTGTGCAGCATTCGGTATCTGACCTCTGTGTCGGTGACACCTGGGGACCAGTGATAGCCCAGATGGTCTCGTGTCAGAGGCCTGCAATGACAGAGGTGGCCTCTAGGGGAGGTAGTGAGTCATGCAGGTTGGGGGCAGGGGACCTAGTGGTGACTAAGATCTTGTGCGAAAGTAATTTTACACACATGTGTGTGCACACACAGAGGCGGTCTGATGCTTTATCAAAACAGTGACAGACATTATTCAACTACTATAAACTGCAAGGTCTTGATGGCAGATTTAGAATAAGTTAGGGAAAGTGACAAATGCCTAAACCAAGTCACACCTTCCCTTGGTTTCTAAAGCAGATTTGCTGAGGTTGGTCCTTGGTGTGATGTTAGAAGGCACAGTGGGTTTCTGGCCTCCTGGGTCCTCAGCGCATCTTGCTCTTCTGTGTGGGGCCCTCCAGTGGGTTGTCTCAGCAACCTTTAACTAGTCATTGACTTGTGTCTGATGGGATGAGGTAATTACCCTTTTCAAACGATTTCAGCGTGAGGTCTTCCTATGCTAAGCACCTCTTCTTCATCTCCCCCCGCTCTGCCCTATGCAAATATAAGAACTTTTCTTTCCACCAAAGACAAACCGAATTCTTGAATGCCATAATCCAAGAAAGTGTCCTTAAAAACTGGGATTACATACCTGATTTCCTCACCACATTCTTTATGAGCTCTTTACTTTTTAATTAGGAGAGGGATCTCAGACATCCTTCCCTCTGCCTTCCTGGTTCAGGCTCTCAGTCACAGAATACAAAAACAAATTGCTTGTTAAAACTCTCTAACTCTATTAGCCAGTCTTTGCCCCTTAGGCCTAACATTTTGCATCTTACTTCTTCTGAATATTTTATACTCCATTAAAAAAACATTTGAATAAATGAGTTTTAAACCAAAGTTTGAACAATGAGCTTCTGACATGATTACAGATTCTTGGGAACAGAATTGCTCAGAAGCCAACGGGCAACGCAGAATGAGCCTCTTCTGGGCCAGCTCGTTTATTTGCTCGGGACGGTGAATGCTCTAATCACAACATACTTGGTTTCCTTTGTAGTACTGGAATTCCTTAAGTGTCCTTGGATGCTTTCCACCCTCCGAAATATTAGTCATGTCACTTGACGCTCAGACAAATCCCAAAGTCGACACTCTCGAACACATCCTTCCCTATTTGCATGGAAATTAGATTTTTAAAACTTCAAACCGAAAACAAGTTTCATAGCCCATGTCCATGAAGTGCCTCTCTGTGGGCAAGGGGCCTGCAGACTCTGCTTCCAGACACTGGCCCTCAGGGCCATTAGCCTGCGGTGCGGGAGTGGCTCCCTGGCGCAAGCTGGCCAGCCTCATGCTCTGCCTTGCTTAGGCCTGACCTGCAGCACTTGGGGCCGTTTGTGTCGGTGTTTATATTCTACCGTTAGGAACAGTAATCTGCTTTTGGTCTCAAGTCTGTAAAACATTACATAGACGTCTAAGCTTCAGAAGGTAGAAAGGGCTCTAACCCCTTTTGCAGTGGAAGAAGGTCTTGGCCCCAGGGCAGGTATGAGGCGTGACCACAGCTTAAAACTCTGTCCTGTCATTTTTATTAACCATTTAGCACTGAGCGCCTAATAGGTACCAGATGCTGGGGACATGGAGACAGATATACTCGTGCCCACGCTGGTGCGGGGGGCAGGGTGAGCGGGAGAGATGCGCCAAAAGAGACCTGAATAGCAAGCGATGCGTGAAGCAATAGACAGAGACTAGCTTCGGTCTGGAAGTGAGGCCCGGCTTCCGGAGGAGTAAGGGACAGCTTCTCGGAGAGGTGGCGCTTGAGATGCTCGTCTGTGGGGCCGAGTACCAGCACAGGGCCCGTGGCGAGGGAGCTGGGACAGATCTGTGCTGTCCAGATGCCTGGCCCAGAGGTCTCACATACCCTGGGAGACACTCCCTTGATCTGTGGATTCTCCCGCCGTCTGAGCTGCTGGCTCCTGGGTGCCAGTGCCGGGTGTCTGTGGTTCCTTTCTCTGTGCCGCCCTCTGCCCAGGAGGCTGGTCCATGTGGGTACTTACAGCCCAGTTCTTTCCCTGGAGGATTACGTGCCTGGGTGCCAGGGCCACAGCTACCCGTTTATCTGCTCCAGCACAGGCTTCCCTCTTGGAGCTGGGGCTCCGCGTCGCTGCTCCCCCTGCCGCTCTGCACAGCCGGTGCTAATTCAAGAGGCAGGGACACGGGGATCCGTGACACACCACCCTCGAGGTGGCCGGCGGCACAGAGGCTGCTGCTTGCCTCCTCCTCCCCAGGCGTCCTCCGATGGCGGCAGACCGCGGTCAGCAGAATCTGGGGCCCTGCCCCACTCAAGCCTGTGCGTGGGGTGGAGGGTGCCTGCTGTTCTGGGGGGCCCTGAGGACGGGGACTTAGAGTGGCTCAGGCAGACCCAGGGGAGGGCAAGCAGACTGTGGTCGTAAGCCCTACTGTGTGTCATGCGTTTCCTGTCCCTGTCTCTGCTCTAATCCTGACCTGGAAGGTGCCAGAATCTCTAGCACAGTGCCCATTTTACACTGAGGAAGCGGAGCCTCGAGAGGCGAGCTCGCCGTCTGGTAACTGGCAGTGAGCCGGATCCTTCCTCATCGTGTGTGCTGCAGCGCTCCAGCTCCCGGTGTTTCCTGGCAGGCTGACCCCACGTGGAACCCTGAACCTCAGCCTGAGCCGTCTCTTCTGACTAGCCCCCTTCAGAGTGTTTCGGTGCTGGGGGGAGGTTGACACCTGTGGGTGCCAGTCACTTGCTGTCTCAGAGTTTCGTGGCACCTGGACCGTGGCATCTCGGTTCACGTCAGAAAGGGTCATGGGCTTGTCTCCGCCTCCCCTCCCACTCCCCCAAGCTCCCTAGACCCCCATGGCCACAAACCTGGGCCCCCAAGAGGTTGCTGAGAGCTGTGGCTGCCCCAGCCACCCCCTGGCTGCCCTCAGCTGCCTCACGTTTCCTGCAGGGAAAGCACACTTGGTACAGCTGACTGTGCACTCATCCTGGCTGATGTCTTTCAGGGGGCACGCTGAAGTAGAGCAGAGAAGACGGAGCTTTCTTTCAGGGCTGGTGGCATGGGGCACCACTCCCCTGGGAGGCGCCGCCGGGCCTCCGGTAAACCTCGCACAGTAGGATATGGCCGCGCGCTTGGCTTCCGCCTTTGCTGGCACCGAGACGCCGGGTGCAGGCTGGGTGTACACTGGGAGGGGCAGAAGAAGCTTGTCCTGAAGATGGGAGCCTCAGGCCTCCGTGCCCCCCCACCATCTTGGAGGGCCCACGTGCCCTCCCTTCACAGGGGCGGGGGGCTCACGCCTGCTCTTTGCTGCCTGCACACACAGTCACAGACTCACCCCAATTTCTGCACTGGTCCTGATAAGGCAGGAAGCACACCTGCCACCACCCAGCTCCTCTGGTCAGTCCTGAGCCCCAGGTCCTACATGGGCAGTGACTGTTGCTTTCCATCCTGTGCCATTTGCCTTCTTGGGGGGCTGCTATGGGGCCCTTGTCAGGATAGCTCTGAGGCCCCTTCTACATTGACCCCCCCCACTAGAGACCCCCAGCAAGGCTGACTGCACCTGCCATGGGTCCTCGTTGATGATGGGCTTCCTCTCCCTGCCTAACCCCTGACAGAGTCACCTTCCAAGTGAAGGATTTGCGCCTGACACTGGTCTCGGTTCTGTGTCCGGGAGAACAAGCCGAGTCCGGTACCCTAGCCTCTTCTGGCTGGTCTGCCCAAGGAGAGCGCCTCGCCAGCCACGTTTGTCCAGCCCTCAGGGCTCCCCATCCCTCCTTTCTAACTGGCTGCAGCCCGCCAGCCTCAGGACTATGGTCAGCTCTCCTGCAGGTCATGCCCACTGGGGCCTTAAGTATAGACCATCAGCTGGGTGTCCTCCACTCAGTCCCAGAGGCGACCATTCCACACTGGCCAAGCCCTGGAGTGCACGGGTACAGCCACAGTGTCAGAGCGGACCCCGGCCCCACTCTGTGCACGGGGGAGCCTGGGCAGGAGGCCACTCGGGAGGACAGGCCGAGCAGAACTGGTCAGGGGGACAGTGTGGAGTTTAGGAGTCCTGGGCGCAGGCCTCCAGCTGCCGTTGCAAGTGGCTCGGCCTTGAGTGAGTCAGCTCTCTGAGTCGGCGTGTTCCCCTCTGATGTGTGTGTGGAGGGCACAGGACCTGGCCTCAGCCTCCCCAGAGGAGCCTCCCCCAGGGCCTGCACACCCTGGATGCTGGCTCCCCAGGGTACCCCTGAGGTGTCCCTCTCAGCTGCACCCCGGGCCAGGGCTGCCAGCAAGGAAATCCACTGCCTAGATTTCCTGAGGTGCAAACGGCCCCTCATAGCCCTCCAGCCCCATGGGGGACCCTGCAAGAGGCTCCCTGGCCGCCCTGGCAGGTCCTCTGAGGCCCCCAGGATGGCTTCTCTGCCCTGGGCTGCGGCCCAGTCTCCAGCAGGGCTCTTTCTGGCCCAGAGGGTAATAGATTTCTGTCTCTTTTTTTGAGGGCCTTTTGTATGCCCTCAAACCCAGAGCCAATTGCTCCCCCTCAAAAAAAGCCATGCTTCAGCCCCTGTGTGAGGAGACTTGCGAGCTGGAGGACCCTGGGGGTGAGCTGGCCTGAGGTTTTATTTATGTTAATGGCCCACCCCTCTTCCTGGCCCCTCTCTTCACAAAGCACCCTTGTGGGACACCAGTGAAGCAGCTAATGGGTAGTATAGACCCAGGCGAGGGCGGCTGCCCTGCGTTTCCTGGCTGGTGATTTATGAGGTGGGGCTGGACTCGCCTCCCTTCTTCCCGCCCCACCCCTGCCTTGTCCAAGAGATACAGCCTAGAATTTTTGTTGCCGGGGCCCAGGGCATCCTGCCACTGAGCTCTAGGAGCCCACGGTGCCCGCCAGCTAGAGGCTCAATGAAGCCATTGTTTCCACTCGAAGCACAGGTAAACTGAGGCACGATCAGGTAACTGAATGTGGAGCCCAGTTAGGGAGCTGTGATCAGCAGAAGCTGCCTTAACAAGAGGCTGCTGTTTCTCACACCTCTACCCATGGGAACTTCCTGGAGAGTGTTCGAAACGACTGGCCCGGTCGTGTCTGGGAGCCCTGGGTACAGGAGCTGGCCTTCAGAGGCATCAGGGAGTTGTTCTGGGCTTGTGTTGAAACGTACAGAAGCCCAGCCTCACCCAGCCTGATGCCATCTTGATTCTTCGGGTATCGGGCCAGGCGGGTTTTGCTTTTAATGAGGACTGAGACACTCCACCTCTGGTGACACATCTGAGGGGTGGGGCCCTTCTCGAGGACTGGAGGAGAGGAGCGTGGGTGCCTTGGGGGCCCAGAGGGTGGGAGGAAGCAGAGGATGAGCTGCCTCAACTTGGACGCAGGTGGACTGGACTGTGGACCTCAGGGAGGCAGGAGCTGCCGGCTAGCCCTGGGCATCTGACTCCCCAGACCCCTGCCCCGGAGACCCTTGTCAGCCTCACCACATGGCCCACTCTGCCAGGCCTGCCTGCAGCCTGCTGTGATGGCAAGTGTTTGTGAGCATGAAAAACAAACGGATGGAGAGGAGGGAAGTGGTTTGCAATGAATGAAAGATGTGGCTTGATTTGGAATTTCCTTTCCTTTCAAGTTCCATGATGTTTGAGCAATGGGAACAGGCAGCTGTGCAACCTGCAGAGGGTGTCCACACACAGCCCTCTGGCCGGGGCTGCGTGGCCGGTGAGGCTGGTGCCCTGCCCTGCTCGTCCGTCAGTGCGCCAGCGCCTCCTCACGGCCTGTCGGGAGCTTGGCGCCAGGTGCTGTGGAGGGGACAGCGAGCGACTGCCGCTTGCGAGCCGAGGGCCGCAGCCTGCACCGACTGCCCCGCGCGTCCTCCTCGGGCGCGTCCTCGGGTGCGTGCCGTCGGTGGACTGGCCTGTCCTTCAGTGTCGTCAGAAGGGGTGGGAATGCGGTCGGATAAGTATTTCTTGTGGAAACGGAGGGCATGAAATTAGAAATCGTTTCTTAAAGGTTTCCCTCTTAATTTCTACTAAAGTATTATAGACATACGGAAAAAATGTGCAGATCACCAGCGGTTAACTCCAGGGGTTTCACCAACTGCCAGTATCTGTAAATCTAATACCCATGTACACAAGCGTCTGTTATCTGTACCCTAGAAACTCCCCGGTACCCTTCCTAGAGGCTTCCTGCCCTCAGCCAGCACAGCCTCTTCCGAGCCCTGCCAGTCCGCCGTACAGTTTTACAGGAACACAGTCCTACAATAGCCGACAGTCGACAGCAGCTTCCTGCTGCCGCGTTCCCCTCTGGGTGCCGGGCAGCTCCTCGGTGCACAGAGAAGCTGGGGAACTTTGCTCTGGCCCCATCCTGCTCCCTCTGTGCCTTTGCGCTTCCGGGGCCCCACCGCCTAATACCATTCCATTCCAGTGGCCTTGCCCTCAGCTGGAAAAAAAAAACCACTTTCATGATGTCTGTTGACAAGGAGGTAGCAGTCCTTTCATTTCCAGATGGAGGGGAGATCTGGCAGTCACGGGGAGTTGGACCTTACAAAGCAGTGAGGGACGTGCCACCACCTGTCACTGTGCCCAGATTCCACCATCAGAGCGCCCCCCTCTGGCCCAACAGGTGGTCAGGACATGAGGGGACCTCGTCAGGCCTGGGCAGCAGGTCTGGGTGCTCAGTGTTACAGGCTGACTCGCAGGCGTGTCGCCGCCGAGCCCCGACAGGTCAGTGTGCAGGTCAGCGCTTCCTGGCTGGTTCTCCTCTCAGCCTTACGCTCTGCTCCCTTGCCTGGGCATAAAAGCCCCTGGCGACGCCTTGGCCCCCCCAGCCCGTAACACCGTCCTACAGATCCTCAGACCGAGGTCAAACACACATCCCCACACGCAAGCCCGCAGGCTCGCCGACCCCACCTTGCTGAGCTCTATCGCAGGACATGGGGGAGGTCAAAGGAAGGACAGGGCACCATGAGAGGTGATGAGGAAGGGATTTCACTGGGGTCCCTTGGAGTCCAGCTGGCCTCAGTGACCAGCACAAGGAGGGCTCTGGGCCGTCCGTGGACATCCTTGCAGAGGGTGGATATACATTCCTCTCTGCTGCCTAGTTGTCCCCAGAGCAGGAAACCAAAAGGTCTTGTGGAAGTTATTGCCTTGACATTTGACTGAGCCATTCCCCTCCAGATGGGCCACCCAGAGCCTAGGCGGGTTGAGCGGAGACCAAAAATAACACCCACTGCTTTTAAAGCCATGCCCCCAAGCCTTCCCTTCTGCACGCTCGAGTTCTGAAGGATGTTTTAAAAGGTTAGGCATCTCCTGCAGGAAAGGCATTTTGTTGTCTCGCTTGAGTAAAGATTGCTTCAAGCTTCCACTGGCCCTGCCAGCCTAAGCAGAGGGGAGATTTCGTCTAGGAAGGGCAGGACGAAGGTGAAATTCGAAACACTTTGAGCCAATTTTCTTTAATGAAGTACATACACAAAAGGAAAAATCCAAAAATACGGAATACATAGCTGCCAAAGGCCAGCTCCGGCTGAGGCCAGGTTCCCACAGGAAGAGGCGGCGTCGGTGAATTGAGGGGGATTGAGGAGTCACTGGACCACTGGATCGGCGTGTAGCAAACGTCCTCCTGAGGGTCTCAGCAGCCGTTATTTATACATTGCAGCGAGCAGTGGGATTACATCGTCATGTGCATGGACAGAAAGATAATAGTCATGACATCTTTTCTTAAGAACAGCTCGGGTCTTCCTAACCCCCAGTCAAGATTTAGGACATAATGCTGTTTCAAGGTAAAGCCTACGCGCTAGACGGCATGTTTCTATCAGCATGGCATGTTTCTATCAGCACACTGGTTTTTTAATATTAAGGCAGGCATGGCAACTTTGTGCAGTCACAACTAACCATTTTGTTTTTACTCTAAGCATGAGACAGACTACTAGCTGCAAGAATTAAACTAATGTCATTATTTTTTGTTACTAGGGAGACATTTTATATATGATTATGGTTTAAGTAAAACAGAGGCAGAAAAGAGGGGAGGAGGGTTGGTAGGGTGTATGTGACTCATTTATTACCTGGTTGATACAGAGCCTCCCAGGCTATAGTGGGTCAAGTTACAGAGGTTTTTCTTTGGTTCCCAAGGCCAGTTTCCCATAGCGAATGTTTAAGTCTGGGAAATTATCTAATAACTAACTTTTGAGTTAGGCAGCACTTTATACTGCTTGGTTTTGCAGTATTGGGTTTTAGAATTTGTTACAATATTTGCTAATTGGTAGTTTATCATCAAAATGCGTAGCATCCAATTATTTTATTTGTCTAGCAAAACAGCCAATTTTATTTATTTATTTTAACATTTATTTATTTATGCACACAAGAGCTGGGGTACAGGCCAGAGTTGTGGGAGGTGAGAGGATTCATCAGACAGAGCAGGATGCAGAACAGGCATTGACTGAAACACACTGCTGAGGGGAGCAGCGGGCCAGGCAGGAGAGGTCTGCCGCGCCATGTGGGTCCCCTCCCTGGCCGGCAGCAGGGATCGAACTCGTGCTGCAGTGGCTGCGGTTTGCTTCATAGTGTGTTGCTTAACCCACTGCGCCACCAGGGAGGCCCAAAACAGCCAGTTTTATACCCACCCCCATGAGCGTTTTTCCAGGAAGCACATATCATGAAATCCCAGCATTACAGTTTAGCCAAGAGAAAAGGAGTCCGGCAGGCCAGCCTTCGGAGCACCCGGGTCTTTCAGGAGTGTCCCTCCTACCTGGACTTTCGTCAGGCGGCACGAGCAGCCGGCCCGCACCACATAGCCTAAATGGTCAGCACTTTATGGGAAGAAGTACCCCTTCTTCCAGGATCGTGTCAGTCAGCATAAGCTAAGGTCTGCTGGGTAACAAGTAACCCCAGGTGGCTGACAACCGTCTGCAGTTTGCAACCACAAAGCTTCCTCTCTTGCTTGAGCTGCTTGTCTGCTGGGACTTACATGTGGTCCTCCATGTGTCTCTCACTCTTGGGCCAGACAGAGCAGCCCCTGTCTTACAGGAAAAGGGAAACTGAGACCCAAGTGGCACCAAACCATGGCCCTCTAAGCATCCGCCAGAAGGGACATGTGTCTCTTCCTTGCTCTGGACACCCCTTGTCCAGAGCAAGTCCCATGGCCAAGTCAGCAGTCAGGGCAGGGAAGCAAATATTTTGGTTAGTTATACTACCTTCAGCGCTGGGCCAAGATCAGAATGAAGTTCTGCCGGTGCAGACACTTCATTCCCACTGCAAGGCCCCTTCGCCCTACGTGTCCTAGCGTATGCTCTGCAGAATACACTTCCCCTCTGTCAGTGAGTGCTGGGGGATGAACAGGCTCCACGCTTAAATGTGTGTGGGGCCCATTAGATGGGCCTCTAGGGGCTCACCACTGTTCTAAAGAAGGATGCTGCTGTCTGGCCCTCCCAGGCCACTGTTCCAGACTAGCTGCACACCAGAGACAGCTGGCGAGCTTTCGAAGCTACCCAAAGCCCAGTCCGCACCCCAACCAATGGCCCAAGCATCTCATAGGTGAGACCCAGCGTGGGCATTTCTGACGCTCCCGTGACCCGGTGGCAGCAGGCATGGGACCACCACCGGGGGGTGATTTTCCTGGGAAGGGGCCTTCCCCATTCCACTCAGCAGCCCCACGCGGCTGGATTCCATTTCCTGCCCCTGCTGCCCTTCTGTGTACTGCAAGAAGCAGAAAAACCATAGCTAGACTGTCCAGGCCCCGGAGGGGCCAGAGGAATGGAACAACTTAGGGCCTGACGCCTCCAGGCCCCGATGCCGGCGAACCCTCCCGCACAGAAGGTACGCAGGCCTCTTGCGCGGCGGCGGGCCGGGGGTCCTGGACCTGCACCGCCTGGTACACAGCACCCACAGAACCAGACACCAGACACTCCCTCTGCTGAGGCCTTGGCCCTTGGGAACATTCCTTCTGCAGCTACGTTGCTGACGTCTTTCTGTCCCTGCCCGTTCATCCTGCCGGGATCTGTGACCGCAGCCATGTGTGTGCTCAGGCTTCCTGAGCCCGAAAGCCGCTGACGGCGCCGCGGCGCTGGTGTCCACAGACCCGCTCACGCTGGCGCAGGCTGGTAGCACGTCCTGCAGCGGCACACGAGGGAGTGTTCCTGCCCTGGCCTCGTGCCCCCGGCCTGCTGCCCTCGGAGTGAGATGTCCACTCCCAGAGGGTCACTGAAGCCGGGCCCCAGGGCCAGAGCAGCCTCACATCAAACCCTACTAGCGGCAGAGCTTCTGGATGGCAGAGTCTGGAGTAGACATGACTTAGCGCCAGCGGGACGCGCCCAGACACGCAGGAGCCCACAGGCTGAGGGGAGGCCGGAGGAGGGGTCTCAGGAGCATTTGGTGCTCAGGGTCTTCTCACCTGTGGTCGTTAGAAGAGTCTAGAAAGAAGAGGTAGCTGTAAACTCTGCAGTTGTCTGTTACTGACTGGAGAGGCAACAGTGTCCCCACGGCGCCCCTCGTGGGGCCGGGGCTCTGGGGCCAGGGCCCACCCTTCAGTGGCTGTCCCCGGCATTCTGTCCACTGCTCCTTTGTCTGTGTCCCCAGCCACCCTGGGAGTCCAGGTAGGGCTGTGCTCTGTTCCTGAGTCCTGAAGTCTGACACCGTGCCTTGCACAGAGCAGATTCGGGCCATGTCCAACACGTGTGTCTTGTCTTAGGGGACCCCGTACCTTCGGGCTTACGAGGCCCGTGTCCGTCGGACAGGGTTGAATTCCAGTCAAACTGAAAGCAGCCAGACGAGCTTTTGGATTCCTGACGGCTGTGGTGGGAGCCATCGGCGCGGGCTGAAAGATTAACAGCTTGACTGTGACTACAGAGGAAATAGAAAATTAAGGCCTGTGTTTTGGGTTACAAAGTGGAATTGGTTTCTTTTATGCCTCTTGGTGCACGAGAGAAACAGTTCCATCATCTCAATTTATAAAAAGCAATCTTAAGGCCAAGAAGAGATAAGTGGAGTAATTTCGGAAACCCTCAATTTGGGCAGTTTCTTAAGTCCCACAAGTTTGAAATGACTGCACATGAACCTTTCTGCAAGCGTTGCATTTCCTGGGGCCGGCTGCGCCTCCCAGAGATAAGCCAGCCAGCCGCCGGAGGGGGTTGCAGACAGGGCGGCAGGGGCGGGCACGGCAGGGAGGCAAGCACAGGAGCTGCGTGTGGCGGCTGAGAGGTTTATCTCCCAAGCCCCAGATGTGGTGTCTGAGGACTGTGTGGGACAAGTCAAAAACCCGTCTGCCTTTGCACCCGCTTCCCACAAGAGCCTTCTGCAGTGGGTGTGGGACAGGGGGCTGCTCAGGCAGTGACTCAGCACGAGGAAGCCCCGGCAGGTCTCCCCGGCGGGCAGCAAGCAGTGTCTCTGATGCCCTGCTCTCTCCTCTCACCCTGCCGGGCACCCCTGCCAGCCCTGAGCCCCTTCCTTCAGGACCCGCTCTGACGCCAGACCTCTCTGCCCTCACCTCCCGCAGGCCAGAGGCTGGGGAACGACTGCTGGGCAGCCCAGAACCAGCGCACACGGGCAGGTCTAAATGCCCCAGCTCCCGCCTCCACAGGAGGCTTCGCGTGGAGGTGCGCGTTCCATGCTCGCAGGCCCGCAGGACTGAACCCCAGCGGCCTGCAGGGGAGGCTTTCTTGGGGCCACGCCCTCTGTGGCTTCCTTCCTTGGCCTTCTCACTCCCAGCGTGTTCTGGAGAGCACCTCCCGGTAGGCCACTTGCCGTAAACGCCTGTCTCAGACTCTGCTTCTGGGAGAACCAAACCACAGCGGTCACGAGTGTTCGATCGGAGACAGCGCCTTATGGCCCAGCGTTCGGGCTTCCCTCGTCACTAACAGGGCGCCTGGGATGAGATGGGGCTCGCAAGAGAAACCTTCTCTGTCGCTGGAAGGCATAAGATGAGCACTTTACAGCCCAGAGAAACTAGAGCATGAACACAGAGACAGGAATCACGCGGTAAACATCCGGGCACCTACCTGCAGACAGCAAGCCTGAGACGGCCTGAGACAGGCCTGAGACATCGCGTGGCCAGCCCCCTCCCAGCCCGCCCCGCCCCACCGCACCGAACTGCCCTCTGTGCTCATTAGCTCACATTTTATGCTCCGTTTTAATTTGGGTGTAAACGCTGCTTTGTTGGGTTTGCATTTTCGCAAACAGTTTCCCATCAAAATCCAGATTTCCAACTTCCTTTCCAAACTGTCAACACGGCCAGACTGGACCCACACTCCCACGCGGCAAACGTGACGGCCGTGGGGTTCACGGGTCCTGCCGGGTAGAACGGGGCTCCCAAGCGCTCCCCATGGGCGTGGTCCTGCCAGGGCTGTGGCTTCCCACCCAGTGCCCGAGAGCCTCTCCAGGAAATAACCTGTGGGGCAGCCCTCGCCACACCTGGCCGGGAATGGCGCTGGGCCACACTCTTCAGCCTGTGCGTGCCCCAGCGCCCCCGGAGGCACCCTTGCCCCTGTGACGAGGCCGGCGTCACCGTGGGGACCGTGGTAAGGCCAGGACCGCACCTGGCACCAGGGCTGGGCAGGAGAGCCTGCGAAGCCTGGGCGTCCACCCCAGGGCCAGGTGGGCCAGGCTGACCTCCCCTGGCCTGCCTGCCTCTGGCTTAGCCCCCACCTTGAAACCAGAGGCTGGGGCAGGTGGAGAAGACCCCTGGGCCAACACTAGCATCTGGGCCCCCCGGTTGATGGGAAAGGGGTACACCAGGGTCCCACCCCCACCCCCAGGGCAGATTTGCCCAGCTCGCTGGGCACGGAGGTGGACACTGGGGCCCATGAATCGTCGCCAACGGATGGAGCTTTGTTTGCCTCACTGAGTCCCCAGCCCAGGGGCCGGCCAGAGAGAGGGCTCTTTCCTGGGGGGCTGGACTTTCCCACAGGAACAAAGTGGGGCTTGTTAGCCTGGGCATGAATCTTGGCGTGGGGCGGCCTGGGCCAGGCTCGGCGCTGCCAGGCGGCGGCTCAGCGATATCAGGCAAATTCCGCCTTCCCCACAGCTGGGGCTGACAGCAGGAAGCCCCAGGGAGGCTCCGGACAAAGGCCGAAAAATGGGCCACGTTTATTCATTCACTGACCAGCCTGGGCCTGGCTGGCCCCCGGGGCCCTGTCTCCATGGCGACAGGCAGCCTTAGCAGCTCCCTCCTGGTTGGTCCTCCGTGACCACTGCCCCTCGGTTCCTGCACACCCGCAACACACAGGGACACAGCATCCCATGGCCAGAGGTGGTCCGGGTCCGGCTTTGTACAGGGTGCCAGGGGGCTGGGAGCGAGCCAGAGAACCATGGGCTTGTGACCAGTCGGGAGGAAGCCTGTGTGAGTTCCAGACACAGTGGTCTCGGGTGGTCTTGGGCGAGTGGGGTGCAAACCAAGGGGGCAAGCCCATGCACGAGCTCAGCCTCGTGCGCAGGGCTGTGCAGCACCCACTAACTCGGTGTGCCCTTTCAGGCCCAAGTCCGGCCAAAAAAGAGGGGTCTGTTCCAACCCAGTGAGCAGCACACTCCTTCTGCCTGGGGAGGGGCCTTCCAGAGCCCCTTGACATTGGGTCTTGAGGGATGCATAGGAGTTTGCTGAGCTGGACGGGAAAGGGCATCCTAGGAAGAAGGAACAGCTTGAGCAAAGTCCTGAGGTTTTGAAGTATGGGGCCTGAATACACGGTGACCCCAAACCTCCTCTAGCTGGAGTACAGAGGGCAGCAGCTGGAAGTGGGACAGTAGTGGGGTGACTGACCATGTCATAGGGTTCAGAGAAGCAGGGCCATGTACACACACACATACCCCAGTTACCACCCTGCTGGAATCGGCCCCCAGGAACTACTTTGGTGAATTTGAGGTGTAGATGCAGTACCTCACAGTCTGCAGAGCCCTTCCACACAGGCACGTTCTCTTATTTAGTTCTTTAACTGCCCGGCTGCGAGGGAACCTGCAGGTGAGGAAACTGAGGCCCAGCGAAGTGTCAGAGAGCTCGAGCCAGAAGTGGCCTGAGTCTTCCCCACCCCAGGAAGGGGTCAGTGCTCTCCAAGTGGGCTGGGAGATCCTAAGACGGGGCTGGGACCCCGAAGATAAGCAGACCTCATGGCCGTGCCCTGCCTGGTCCTCTGACATTCTAGAACATCGCAAAGAACCCAAGGTTCTCTTTCTCAACCAGAAGAAGCTGGAAATCCTGAGCAGGACAGGTCAACCTCCAGGGTAACTTGGGGTCTGGGAGGTGATGATGTGGCAGGGGCTGGGCCACACGCCCCATCTTTCACAGGCCCGCTGCCTGCCTGTGGCCCCGGGTCTCCCAGCTGGAGCTGGTTCTGTTACCGGGTTGCAGCCGGCAGGAGGAGTGGTCTCTGGCTCCCCTGCAAGTTAGTGTGGCATGCCTTCCTCAGAGACCTTTTATGTAGCAGTGTGCTGCCTGGATCGTGGAAGGGACCAATCGGGTGTGAGCCTTGGGTTGATTGACACCAGGACTCCGCCTAGCACAAGTTAGTGATAGCTGAGCCCGTTACACTTCCTGAATTCTGGAAC